>APFE030056151.1:2648-19441 GCA_000404065.3 Pinus taeda | reverse complement strand
TAGACTCCTATATATAGAAAGGAGGTCTTTTCATTTGGATCATCAAAGGATTGTTCATTTATGTGATGTAAAGGAGGTTGCCCCCTCGAAGAGGCTGAATTCTAAGGCGTTGATCTATCTTTTCTTAAGCTGGTTTCATAACACTCTAGCTTACCTAAGCCTAGATTAAGCTTAAGCTTAGAATGTCATGTATCAGTCACTGATGTCCAAAAATCCATAGATTGAGCTGGTGCTAGCCAAGTTCATTAAAAAAACTCCAAAGTTGGATATAAAATCCATGATAACGAGGTAAAAAAAAATTGTAATCATGCACAAGAATTATAAATTGTAGGTGTAACTGGCATTCCTAACGATGGCCTTGTGCCACAAAGAGACAATGCAATCCATCAACAAGAGCAAGATGTGCAAGGTGGGCAAGAGGTGTTAGATCTCAATGTCAAAGTGGTGTTTTTTCCAATCATCCATCATTTGGTAAAATAGGGGTAGCTCCTACATGCGAAGGAAGAGTCCATTTTTTCTCTCACTAAGGCCAAACAAGACCTTTTATGAGAAGTGTTTTATATGCCAGTATAAATCCACACTATGTAAGTAACGATTGAAATGAATAACTCACTCGAAAGCCTAAAGCTTGGTTGTTTCCTTTTGTGAACCATTGCCCTTGGTTGTTAATATGAGGATTTCCCTTCTCTTTCTCTAGTGTCTTCAATTATCTCTCTTGAAGCTTATGCATTTGTAGTGGTGTTGTATTTTCTCTTTCCCTTGTGGAGGAGTTTTTCCTTCCCCCGTACCATTTTTGGTTTCAAGCTTTGTTTCTTACTTGAACCTTTTGCAAGGCCTCTTTATGGTATTTGGAAAGGTTCAGGTGAGAGTGGGGGATCACTCTTCTCCTTCCTTATACTCTTGGGTTGGGTTTGTCAAACACCCCCTTGGACATACCCTTTGATAGCATCACCTGTATTCTCAACTCTAGTCTTTTTAGGTGATCCCATTTTCATCCTAGCAATCTTTTTTAGTCTTGGACTAGGTTTGTTTTTCTTAGACCTATTGCTTTCTTCCCCATGTCTCTTCAAAGGGAGAAAGTAAGAAGGGGGTGCCTATTATTAGGAGCAGGCCCATTGGGGAAATACAAATATTCTCCATAGACTCGAATCTTTGCCTCATGGTTTCGAGACCTCACACAAAATCACATTCAGAGAGAAATCAAATAGATTGAGGAAGAAGCCTCCTCCCAAAGGATGTCACTCTCAGATACATAGGTTCTCACGAAATGGGTAACTATATTCAAGAATACCATACATAAGAGGGGAAGGTTTAATCAATATTTGAAAATTGTGGATTTTTATTGGCAAATGAAGTTTATACTAGGATGCATTCTCCTAGACTGCCATAAGCACCATGAGGATATTCTCTGCTCCGTTGAACACATGCATTGACACCTAAGGGACCTAGACCGGAGAATGGAGGGAATAGAACAGCATTTTGACATACCTCCTATAGTAGGAAGAATTGCTGAGGAACCAAACATCTTGTAATGGTTGCATTCTAGAATTGGATCACACATCCTAGTTAAGCAATGTCAATGTTTGATGTCTTTCTTGTCACTATTGCTCTAGTCCAAGGCCACTTAAGCCAATATTTCAGGTTGAGTTTAGTTTTTCTCATATTTGTTACTTCACAGTTATCTCTTTCTACTCTAAAGAGAGTTACTGTAGTTTTTATGCTTAATTTGAATTGATGCTATGAGCATTTACGAGCCATTTATTTTATATGGTTGCACTAGTTTCTATTAAGTTGTATATAATTTTTTATTTTTATTAATTTAAAATATACATAAATAATAAACATTTGAAGAAAATCATATTTATATAAATATTGTAAATATTTATTAGCTGTTATAATCATTTTTTAGATAAAAGTAAATTTTTTAAATACATATTTCAGTTTAATTATCAACTAATTTCATAGCATGCATCACATTCAAATGAATTCTAATCCAAACAATTAACATTGATTCTAATCTTGGAGGTGGGTTCTCTTAATGCTTTTTCAACCATATAAAACAAATTCTAAGGAATTCTGACTAATATGTTACATGGGTAAGGTTAGATAGACCATTTTTTCTTTCAGTGGACAATAATCATCACCATCACTAAAAAAACATATGTCAACATGAACTATGAATAAAATATTTGAATATAAGCCCATGAAGATGATGGGTGATGAATGAAGTGACACATGATCTTCGAGCTTACACTGTAACTTGAAACATCCATAATCTAGTGTATCTAGGCAATTCACAAAAACATCTAGAGGTTAAATATTCTTGCCATGCCTTAGTATCTAAGAAGTCAGAGCTATTATTGTGTACAAGGAATACTATGCACTATTTACCACTTCCATCATGATGGAAAACATGTGGAAACTAAAGAGAGTAATATTATGCATTTTTTACCACTTCCATGAGGATGGAAAACATGTGGTAAATAAAGAGAGAAACGTGAAGAAACTAAAACTTACTAAAATTCAAAACATTGTGTTATTTTCAAGAAGTGGTCCAGCGACACTATACCATATTTATTATTTTTTTTTATGGATAAAATATATTTTTGATTTACAAAATTCCATGAGTAACACAATGGAAGAAATAATATAAAATTTAAATGTAACTTAATTAAAAACCATGTTTATTAATTTTATATTTTATATAATAGAGAGAATATTTTACCCCTCCACGATTAAGATTTACGAAATTCCACGAGCAAACACAATGCAAGAAATCAAATAAAATTTAAAATAGTGCACACTGTCAGCAATCATCGCAAAAAGAATCACCTAAATCATGGTTTTATCATAACAATGTCATGCAACTGTTCAATTTGAATTAAACACTAACATATCCATGGCTCAACTTAGTAAATTTCTAAACAAAAATTGGTTGTCGTTGGATGAAAAAGCAGTTTATGTTGATCCAAGGGTTGCATTTCATCAAACGAAGACTACACTTATTATATATACTGCATGATCTCTCCATTTTTTTTTATCTCCTACCATGCACACTCTGTCTCTATTTGGCTCTCTCTCTCGTGTTAGAGTTGTGTGTTAAAAGGCGCCCTATACTTTGTGTGTTGTAATTTTTGTGCTCTCTGTGCTCTCTCTTATGTTGGAGTTGTGTGTTAAAGGCGCACAATATATTGTGTGTTAATTAGTGTGCACTATGGATATTGTGTGGCATATGTGTGTGCTATGATTTTGCATGTCCATGTATGTTTGGTGATGTGCTTTCTGTTGAAACTATATGCTATGTTTTTTTCATTTGTATCTATGCTTGGTGATATATTTTATGCAAAGGAGACAAGATCATGGTGGTTATGAAAGTGATGACAAAGTCGCAGCTGTGCTTCTCCAAAATTGTTCACCTCACCGATCGTATGGACTAGGGATCAAACTTACGAGGTAATGGCAGTGGCCGAAACTCCTTTAAATATTTGTGGGATCACAGTATAAGTCAGTAAAATTTTCATAGATCTTTGTCCAATAGATATATTGCAATAAAACTTACAAGGTAATGGCAATGGCCGAAACTCCTTTAAATATATGTAGGATCATGTTATAATTCAGTAAAATTTTCATAGATATTTGTTCACTAGATATATTGCAAGCTTTAATTTAACTTTCAAATTCTTGCCCTAATTTTGAAAGGAATCTTTCTTTCTCTGGTTTTGCTTCAAACTTCAGTGATTTCTGTGATTTATCCTTGAATTAAATAATAACTGAAGGCTTAATGAAATATTTCCTCTCTTATTTAAGTTTTGTGAGTTAGTCTTGAATTAAGTAATAGATGCTTAAAGAAACCATTATGTCTGGTTTCGCATGAAACGATTGCTATGTTCTGTGTTAATTAAATAACCAATGCTTAAGGAAATCATTCTCTCTCATTTTATCCAAGTGGCTCCAGAGACACACACAAGACAAAGAGGGCTTATGGAAACTCAAAAATCAAAGTGATCGGAATGATTTCAAACCAAGACAAAAGCGTAAATCTTGTCGTCCTGATCGCAACAGTGTGAATAGTTCGTCAATCGAAGCTCGTATGAGGGAGAACAAGCGAGTCAAAGTTTGGTTGACTTTTGCCGACTGAGCAAGCTTAAGGAGGCAGCAATTTGGACAAAATCCAACCACCAGATTTCGGCCAACCTGGGCCAAATTATGGGAAAATCTGTGGCATGTTTAATTTGTCTCCTTCAGTCATTTTTCAAATTTTCAAAAATGACCAATTATTGTTTATTTAAAACAAAATAAATATAATTTGGGGTGGCAGGGCACCAACCCCGCCACCCTCCCATATCCAATACATTAAAAAATATTTATTATGAGCCGACAGGCCATGACCCTTGTCGGCTCTCCCTCAACCATCAAAACTAAAGTTTAAATTAAGGGGTGGGCGGCCATGACCCTGCCACCCCCAGAGCCGCTCAACAAATGAGCCATTAAAGGTGGGGGTGCAGGTTGTCAACTCTGTTGCCCTCGCCACCTCCTGTATACACCTAAATGTTTGGGTAAATTAAGGCAGGCCACCCAAGACAATGGACCGGCCACCCTAACTTTAACCAAAAAAATTGTTAGATGGGTTAATTGGGAGGGGCGGGATTTGACCCCCCAACCCCTCCTTAACGAAATCCTATTATTACCACCATGCCAAACCATATTATTATTTAATCTACCCTCAAAATTTATATAAACCTAGCATTTTTCCAGTGCACCCAGGCATGGAGGAACCAGGAGTGGGCACAGAAAATGAGGCAGTTAAATTTTAATTAATTTTTTAATGCAAGTGGAACCATGACTGAGCGAAATTTCCAAGAGGGTGAAATATTTGTAGTGTCCAAATTGGACAAATTTTATGTCGATCTTACACCTCTCAATGACATGAACCTAATGGCGCAGTCAATTTCCTGATCTGACTAGCTAATTTGCAAAGGACCCAGAGGAGGGAATTTTTGAGGAATCTATGGGGAATCTAAATGATTGCTTGAGCCCCAGATTCTCAATTTCTTAGAATTCAGAAATTAGACAGTCGATTTTGTACTATTCGATGCCACAAATCTGATGGTGGATTTAGATTTTCCATTTTCTCATTTCATTCTCCAGCCACTTTTCTAAGTGGAGTGCAGGTGTCAACATTCATGTGCGACTAGTCATTTTCATGCAATTGATGCCGTGAGATTGATGGTCCAAATAGCTTCAGTAGTTTGACATCCGCTTCTTCAGATGGCATTGGATGTGAGGTATATGTAGTGTTCATATACTTCTTTTTGCTATGCATTGTGCTACACAAATCCTTGTTTGATGCTTGATGTGGGATCTTGTTTCTTACTTGTTTTCATGATTCCTACTTGATGTGATGCGGGATCATATGTGTGATGTACTTGTTGTCATGATTCGTCATGTTGTGTTTTGAGATCCCTTTTTTGTATGTTGATGGGAGACTCATGTTGTCGTCATTCATTTTTTCATTGAGATCCCTTTTATGTCATGTTGGTGGGATGCTCATCATGCATGAGTTTGTGTCATATTGATAGGAGTCTTTTGACTGAGAGTTCATCTAGCAGAACATCTCTTGGACCCAGTCCTACATGAGGGAATTTTCCTTGTATGATAGCGACATCACCTCTTATGTACATCATCACTGTTGACAACACTTAATGCAGTGGCCTACACCATCTTGACACCGGGGCTCGGAGACGTAGTCCCTCCTTGACGAACTCCGTTATCAACGGCTTATGTTTTCATTTGTCAATGATTGACATGTTCCTCTTCTTTACAGCATGCACATGTATTCATTTATGTTCTTTTAAAAATGCAATTTAACACATCACGAAAGTAAAAGGCCTTGGAAGGGTCCTTTGTTACACCCAGACCTAGATCAAGTGGTATTAGAGTGGTCTTCATGTGGATGTAAATTGCAATCATGAACAATGGAACGTGCAGCGATAGAGGATGAAAAAGCAATGTATGAGACCCTGCTCAAAATTTCCAAAAGCGTGGAAATAATGTATGGAACTCTACAAAAAGAGACAGAGGAAAAGGATCGATTGCAGCTTTAGTTGCAAGCCACGGAAGAGACCCTGGAAGAACTGAAGCACAACAAACATAATCTTCAAACAGAGAACATTGAATTGAAGATGCATCTGCATGAAGAGAAAGAGGAAAAACATATTTTGCAACGACCACTGCAAGCAAAGGACGAGGCCTTGGAAAAGTTGCAGCGTGACCCATGCGAGGTAAAAAGTAATTCTCTAAATTCATGTACGTTTCCTAATGATGATTTCATTGTTTTTGAAAATCATACCACAGGAATTGGCTCCAAACTATTGAAGAGAATGGGGTATGAAGGAAAAGGCTTGGGCATTGATGGCCAAGGCATTTTCAACCCCATCAAAGTAGAAGAATTACCCTGTCGAACAGGACTTGGGTATGTCCGAAAGGAAGTTGGGGAATGCGTTGAGACAACTAGCGAACCACTGACAATAGATGATGAGAAGCCCTCATCAGTTCTTTCTAAATCGATAGAGGAGGTAAAAGATGTTGATTTCCTTTCAGTTTTGTCTTCACATAGTATGATTTCTATCGGATATTTGGAGATCCCAATTATAGGGACAAACATGAGGCTCCTTACCAAGACAAGGCACGAGGAGGAAAAAGAACTTGGTGTTAATAACCAAGGCATAACTCAACCATTAGAGGTTGTGCAGAGACCTCAATTTGCAGGCTTGAGATACACCAAAGGAGAATGCTCGAAGGTGTCATATGCTTCTGAGACATTGTCAAAATAGTCAAGGAAAGAGAATGATGGGAACACATCCCCATCATCCCATGGTAGTGCCCATGGCAGGGAAAGTGCTGAGGAAATCTCTCATCACCATAATTACACTAGAGACAGCAAGGAAAGGTATAACCACTCTCGATATTCAAATTTTCATTTCAATTATAATCATGTTGTTAATGATGGACATAAAGCATGGCATCAAAAAACATGTACCTTTTGTGGATTACATAACCATACATTTTCGAAGTGTTGGAAAAGAAGGGCATCACACAGAAGGATAAGGCATGAAAAACCCTCTCAACAGCAGATGAAGAAACATGTTAAACAGATCTAGAGGAAGAAGATGTATTGTAGTCATTGCAATAGAAGTGGTCATCTAAGAGCCACTTATTGGAGGCTCCATCCATAGCAGCACCTTAAAGACAAAGCGTCAGTGCATGAACCAGGTGAAACAATTGTTCAACAAGAAAAACCACCACAGGGGGATGACCCATTCACAGTGATAAGTGAAAAATGGTTTCTAGATATGTTAGCTTTTCATGGTCGTGCTTTTGTAAATCATTTGTTTCATTTTAAAATGTAAAAGTGATGATGTGTTTTCCATCACTGTTAAGCAACAATGATGTCTAGTCTTATTATGTGTTGCATTTTACACTCTGAAAGTGATGTTGTGTTTCCATCACTTGTTAAGGAAAAATAGTGTTTAGCCTTATTGTTGTAAATCATGTGTTGCAGTGATGATGTGTTTGACCATCTCTTGTTGAAGCAACAATGATATTTCGGCCTTGTTTTCGTAGCTAGGGTATTGTGTCCATCTCGACGTAAACTTTACCACCGAGTATGTGTTATAAACTCGTGGCAAGTGTGGGATGCTTGGGTCATTCATTGGTCATGAAAGTAAAGCATGTAATTTTGCAAAACAATGTACCATAGGTTGTACAGGTTGCAGGTGTTGGCTCATCACTTAAGGCTTCGAAGAATAAAGGTGAAGGAGATGGAAGCGATATCTTTTCAGGACACTTGTGATGCAAAAAAGGTACAGAGAAGTTGCAGATTATTTTTCATACTTTTGGAGGACCAAAAGCTCCTCAGTGGGGAGGATTGATCTAGGTGGCTCCAGAGACACACACAGGACAAAAAGGGCTTATGAAATCTCAAAAATAAAAGTGATCTAAATGCTTTTGAACCAAGACCAAAGCGTAGATCTTGTCGTCCTGATCACAATGGTGCAAATGGTTCATCAATCTGAGCTCATATGAGGGAGAACGATCTAGTCAAAGTTTGGTTGAATTTTGCTGACTAAGCACGCTTAAGGAGGCAACAATTTGGACAAAATCCAGCCACCGAATTCTGGCCAACCTGGGCCAGATTCTGGGTGAATTTGTGGCCTGTTTAATTTGTCTCCTTTGGTCATTTTTTGAATTTTCAAAAATGATCAATTATTGTTTAATTAAAACAAAAAAAAATATAATTTGGGCTCGCCACCCCCCATATCCAATACATTAAAAAATATTAATTATGGGCCAATGGGCCATGACCCCCGCTGGCCCTCCCTCAACCATCAAAACAAATGTTTAAATTAAGGGGTGGGCGACCATGACCCCACCACCCCCGGAGCCGCTCAACAAACGAGCCATTAAAAGTGGGGGCATGAACTGTCAACCCCTCCGCCCTCGCCACCTCCAGTATACACCTAAATGTCAGTGGAAATGGGGGTGGGCCACCCAAGACAGCGAACCCGCCACCCTAACTTTAACCAAAAAATTTGTTAGGTGGGTTAATTGGGAGGGGCGGGATTTGACCCCCCAACCCCTCCTCAATGAAATCCTATTATTACCACCATGCCAAACCATATTATTGTTTAATATATCCACAAAATTTATATAAACCTAGCATTTTCCCAGTGTGCTCAGGCATGGAGGAACCAGGAGCGGGAACAGAAAACAAGGCAATTAATTTTTAATTAATTTTTTAATGCAAGTGGAACCATGAATAAGCGAAATTTCCAGGAAGGTGAAATTTTTGTAGTGTCCGAATTGGACAAATTTTATGTCGATCTTACACCTCTCAAATACACGAACCCGATGGTGTGGTTAGTTTCCTAATCTGAATAGACGATTTGCAGAGGACCCGGAGGAGGGAATCCTTGAGGAATCTAGGGGGAATCTAAAAGATTCCTTGAGCCCTAGATTCTCAATTTCTCATAATTCAGAAATTCAACAATCGATTTTGCACTATTCGACACCACAAACCTGATGGTGTGTTCAAATTTTCCATTTGCTCATTTCATTTTCCAGCCACTTTTCTAAGTGGAGTGCAAGTGTCAACATTCATGTGCGAGTAGTCATTTTCATGCGACTAATGTTGTGAGATCGATGGTCCGAACAACTTTAGCAGTTTGACATCCACTTCTTCAGATGGCTCTGGATGTGAGGTATATGTAGTGTTCATGTACTTCTTTTTCCTATGCATTGTGCTACACAGATCCATGTTTGATGCTTGATGTGGGATCTTATTTCTTACTTGTTTTCATGATTCCTGCTTGATGTGATGCAGAATCATATGTGTGATGTACTTGTTGTCATGATTCGTCATGTTGTATTTTGAGATCCCTTTTTTGTATGTTGATGAGAGACTCATGGTGTCATCATTCATGTTTTCATTGAGATCCCTTTTATGCCATGTTGGCAGGATGCTCATCATGCATGAGTTTGTGTCATACTGATAGGAGTATTTTGACTGAGAGTTCCTGTAGCAGGACATCTCTTGGAGCCACTCTTGCGTGAGGGCATTTTCCTTGTATGATAGCAACATCACCTCTTATGTACATCATCACTATTGACAACACTTAATGCAGCAGCCTACACCATCTTGACACTGGGGCCCGGAGACATAGTCCCTCCTAGACGAACTCCGTTATCAACAGCCTATGTTTTCATGTGTTGATGATTGACATGTTCCTCTTCTTTACAACATGCACATGTATTCATTTATGCTCTTTTAAAAATGCAATTTAACACATCACAAAAGTAAAAGGTCTTGGAAGGGTCCTTTGTCACACCCAGACCTAGATCAAGTTTAGCATCAAGACAATGCCGAATTCGGTGGGAAATCATGTTGTTAAAAGCACAGTGCTTCCATTTTAATGTGAAATATGTGAGGCTATTTAATTTTGTTAAAAGTAATATTTCTTGCATTTTAATGTGAAGATGTGTAAACCTGTTGAAGAAATATTGCACTCTTATTATGTATATGCTACAGGATCTCTCCATTTCTTTATCTCCTACCACACGCACTCTGTGCTCTCTCTCTCACCTCAGAGTTGTGTGTTAAAAGGTGCCCTATATATTGTGTGTTAATTTGTGTGGATCCTGTGCTCTATATATTATTTGGAGTTTGTGTGTGCAATGTTTTTGCATTTGTGTGTATGGCCGGTGATGTGTTTTCTTTTGTATTTATTATGAAAGTGATGGGGAAGTCGTCGTTGTGCTTCTCCAAGATTTTTCACCTCACCTCCTGGTTGCTCTGCAATCATCTGGACTAGGAATCAAACTTACCAGGTAGTCGCAATGGCGAAGATTACTTTAAATCTCAAGGCAGAAGTCCATAAAATTTTCATAAATTTTTGTTTGGTAGATATAAGCCAATCTATAATTTAGCTTTCAAATTCTTGCCCTAATTTTGAAAGAGATCTTTCTTTCTCTGGTTTCACTTCAAACTTTGGCTATTTCTGTAAGTTATCCGTAAATTAAATAATTGAAGGCTTAATCTTGTTTGTGTTTTGTGATTTAGCCTTAAATTAAGTAACCACTGCTTAAAGCAACCATTCTCTCTTTTTTTACAGGAAACTATTTTGGGTTTTATGTGTAAATCAAAAATATGCTTAAAAAATATCATTCAAGTCTCTTATTTTGCTACAAATTATTACAACCTTCTGCAATTTACCTGTTAATCAAATAACTAAAAGCTTAATAGATTATCTTTTTCTGGTTTTACTACAAGCTATTGGGCCTTCTCTGATTAAACAATGAACGCTACAAACTCTTAGAGAGAGTCTTGTGATTTTTCCCTAAATTAACAAGTAACTCGCTCGCAACTTAGATCATTTAGATTTATTGCAAAATATTGGTTCGTTTATTTGCACATTTTCAATGTGATTTACCTGTGAATGACATATTGTAATCTTAAAAGGATTTTATCTTGGATCGTTACATGTTTTCCATATAATTTATTCTTAAAATTATGTAAATCAAAATTAAAAGGAACCTTTACTATTTGAATTGTGATTTATTTGTAAATTGCTTATCTAAACCTTAATGAAACCTTTGATATCCATAAGCTAGTGTTTTCTTTGAATTTTCGCTGCAATTTTAGCTGTCATTGGATCTCACCTTAAAAAATTTCACTGCCAAAGAAAACTTTACTCGCTGCATTCACCCGAAAACTGGAGTTTCTCATCAACTGATCTGGATTTAAATAGGAATGGAACAAATTGCAGAGATAACCATAAACACAGAGATGCAATGGAAATAATACTTCACTTCATTAATGTAAAATATTGAAATATGCTTACAAACTGAAATGGAAATAAACCAGCTAGGGCGATGATAGCTTATCTCTAAGAAGAGATGTGGCAGCTACATGCCTCTGAAAGACCTTATAATGAGGCTCAAGGGTCTTTTTATTATTTAACAATAATAGCAAACCCTAAACAACCAAAACCCTAACCCGAGGGGATGTAACACGAAGAGTTTATTGGCCTCATTAGGGTGAGTTGGACAGCCAACTTCCCGGCGTCATGACTTGGTCATATTATCTCCTTTTGATGCACATGATAACCTGTTGGAAAGATCTCTCCAAGGACTATGACATAAAAGACGATTTTAGACAAAAAATCGTTGGTGATAGATTTCCAAAATAAAACGTCGTTTAGGGCCTCAAAATGGCTTCAGAAGTTTAGGACCCAAAAAACTGCCAAAAATAGTAAATTTTGCTACAATTAAGCAAACTGAAAAACTAAAAGAAGCAATGGTGGGGATCCAACTGCAATTAGCAAGTGGCCACCAATATCCACCTGGATCATTCCTCCCCCCTTAAGAAGTAATGGTCCCCATTAACACATATTTCATTAAAATTGGAAAATGTTTATTACAAGGACATCCCTATAATTCAATTTTTTTGTTTTTTTGAAATTCTAGATTCACTATTTAATTCCAAATTTAATGAAATATGTGTTCATTGCATTGAGTTCCTCCATGAGATGAGGAAGCTTCTGCTGAACTTGGTCCGTGGTGAGCCACTTGCCCTGGTGAAGGAGTTGGCCTACTTTGACAATTCGATACAGTTGGATATTCTGCTGGCGAGTGTGCTTGATCTGTGTGCCCATGATCTGATCAGTTTCAGCTTGTTCCCTGCAATCTGGATTCAACTTTGTGGGTGTGAGTTGTTTTGCAATGTTGGATGTGTCTAGTAATGGTGGAAAATATGGCAGAAGGCAGTCCACATTGAACACTGGGCGTAGGCCAAGGAATGGGGGAATGTTGAGCTCAAACGCATTGTCTCCCACAACCTTGGTAATGATGTAAGGACCATATCGGAGTGGTCTGAGTTTCCGATAGGCTCCAATAAGGCATTCCTTTTACAAATGCAACTAGACTTTGTCGCCCACCTGGAACTTGTGTGGCACCCAATGTTGATCATGTCACTGCGTGTACTTGACATTTGATTTCTCCAGAATGTCATGGACCTACTGGCAAACATGTTGGATGTGCTCGATGAAGTTGTTTGCCCTATCTGTTTCGGACTGGACATAAACTGAATCTGCGTGAGTAGTTGCAAATGGCGTGGCCACATCAATGGGACATAATGGCTAGAATCCCAAGCCCACCTGAAAAGGGTTGTGGCCAGTCGAGCTGTGGAGAGCCCGATTGTAGTTGTGTTGAACATTGGGGAGGCTCTTGTCCCATGAGCGTGGATGCTTTGAGTTTTACATGCACAGAATGTGTATGATCATCTTGTTGACAACCTCTGTCTGACCATCAGTTTAAGGATGGAAGGTTGTGGACTTAGTGAGTTTGGTGTCTAGCATCGACCAGAGACTAGACCAAAATGTACTAAGGAACCTGCTGTCCTAATCTGAGATGATAGACTATGGGATCCTAAAGTGTACCCACACTCGTTCAAAGAAGAGTTTAGTAGTGGCTTCTACTATGATATTCTTCTTACAGGCTACCATAATGGCCATCTTCGAGAACCTGTCGACGACCACAAAAACACAGTCGTTTCCATGCTTAGTGGAAGGAAGGCCTGACATGTAATCCATGGAGATAGATTCCCAAGGTTGACTAGGGGTAGGTAGCGGGGTATAGAGGCCTTGCTTCTTGATGGTTAGTTAAGAAATGGCACATGTAGTGCATGATCTGATGTACTTCCTGAGATCATGTCGAAGATTCAGCCAATAGAAATACTTCTGCAGTACTGCCACCATTTTCTTGACCCCAAAATGCCCAACAGCCCGACTGTAGTGTGTTTCCCAAATCATCTTGGCACGCTCACTTGAAGGAACACAAAGCTGACCGGGGTGGCATAACAGGGCATTGTGGAGTTGAAAATCTGGAACATGCTAACCCTCCAAGAGTGTCTAGTATGTGTGGCCAAATTTTGGGCCACTTTTGTAGAGAAGTGGCCAATCAGAAGTCTCGTGCCCACAAGAGTTGAGCATGGTCGTTAACACCATGATCGGTGGTCGATTGAGTCAATTTACAACATTATTGGTGTTGCCCTTCTTATACTTGATATTTAAATGGAACTGTTGCATGTATGTGGACCACTTCTGATGGTGATTATTATGCAATTTCCCTTGGGTCAGTATGAACTGCAGGGGTCAGTGGTCTGTGTGGATGACCGTTTCCTTCCCCAAAATGTAATGCTTCCATTGTTGGCAGGCCTGTACAATGAAATACATCTCTTTGCCATAAGTGGGATACTTCTGGACTGTGTCTGAAAGTGTCTCACTATGATATGCCATTGGATGCCCGTGTTGACTAAGAACTACCCCAATAGCATAGTCAGAGGCATCTGTCTCGACCTCAAATAGTTGTTGCAAGTCTGGTAATGTGAGCACTGGTGCCGAGTAGAGGCGACCTTTCAACTCTGTGAATGCCTTCTGTTGAGATTTAGACCAAAATAATTTTTCTTTCGCTCCTCCCTGGTGACTTGACTCAAGGGCCAAGTGATATGAGAAAATCCAAACATGAACCTGTGGTAGAAGTTGGAAAAACCTAGAACGTTGCAGAGCTCTATCACAGTGGTTGGAGATGGCCAATCCCGAATGACTTAGATCTTCGTTGGATCCACATGCACCCCCTATTCATAATAATGTATCCCATATTCTGAACCTGGGTCATGCCAAAAGTGTATTTCTCCAAATTGGCACATAACTTGTATTGCGGCAGTGTTTGGAGAACCTGTTGGATGTGATGGAGGTGCTCTTCCCAACTCTGGCTGAAGATCAAGATGTCATCCAAGCATACCACTATGAATGAGTTGGTGAATGGCCGCAAGATGTCATCCATTAGCCTCATGAAGGTTGCAGGAGCATTCTTCAATGTGAAAGGCATAACCAACCATTCGAAAAGGCCCTCCTTGGCTTTGAAGGTAGTCTTCCACACATCGGAGGGTTTGATTGGTACTTGGTGATATCCTAACTTCAAATCGATCTTGCTGAAATATCTTTCCCCCTTCAGATTGTCCAGGAGGTCATCAATCCGTGGGATCGGGTACCTATTATGGACAGTGATCTTGTTCAACACCCGATAGTCAATACAGAGTCTCCAAGTCCCATCCTTCTTCTGTACCAACATGATTGGGCTCCCATAGGGTGATGAACTCGGATGGATGTGACCTTTCTGCAACAACTCCTAAATCTACCTCTTGATTTCATCATTCTCCAGAATAGAGTGACGATAGATTGGTCCATTGGGCATTGGCACACATGGGGTCAGATTGATGGAGTGCTTGACCTGACAGTGCAAAGGAACCCCCGCAAGGGAGGTGAAGATGTCCTTGTACTCCTCCACCACCTTGTCCATCTGTAGTTGTCATGCGGAGGGTCCCTATCTGGAGGTCGTGGCCACCGTCTTCTTCTTTCCTTGAGGGTGTATCATTAGGAAAACAAATTTCCTAGTTTTGGAAATGAACTTACTGCATTTTTTGCAGTAACCAAAGAGATGGTGGTAGGCGATGCTACCTCCGGTATCCTGTACAACTTATTTCCCAAAGTAACAATAACAGTAGGGGGCCTTGATTCATACACAGCATGTCGCTTCCACAAGTATGGTTTTCCTAGTAATACATCATAAATTTCAAGGGGAGAAATGTCACATAATACCTCATCTGTGAAGGGCTTGATGTTGTATGGAAGGCGACATTGTTGGCTCACGAGAAGATCCCGTCCTTGGTGAAGCCACCCAACGGTGTACGGTTGTGGATGTGATGTGGTTGGTAAGCCCAGCCGCTTCATGACCTCTGTCGAAATGAGGTTCTTTTGGCTCCCGCTATCGACAATGAATTGTAGCGGGGAGCCCTTTACCCACATCTGGGAGTGGAAAAGATGCTCCTCTTCCTATGGATCTTCGAGTTCCTCCTTCTGGATCTTCGTGGTGGCAACAGTGGCGTTTGGCTCCGCATTAATAATCTACTTCCCTTTTTCATTCCCCTGGTCAGGTTCTGACTCACAGTCAAAACATGCATCTGATTCTGAAACCTTTAGCTCAGCCACAAGTGACTGTTTGGCCCGACACTCACTTGTGTTGTGAGTGGAGCTCTTATGGAATTCACACCATTTTTCTGTGTCCTTTTTCGGCTTCGTGACACTGTTCTTTGCTTGCAGCTTTGGCAGGTTGCCTTGGGCCACCCCACCTTGGCTTTGTCCTTTGTTCTATAGTTTGAGGGCACCTTTCCCTTGTTTTGAATTCGCAGATACAAAGTCTCGCTTCTTCTATTTAAACTTTTGATTGACCTTGACGGCATATCAATATGTCGTGTCGAGCGAGGAGATGTTAAGGAATTCTATTTGTTCCTGGATGTACTTGTGCAAGCAGTCGTAGTATTTGAGTATAAAACGTTGCTCTAAATCCTTAATACCCAACTTTGTGCGAAGGGTATGGAAAATATTGGTAAACTCTAACACGTCTTGGTCCCTTCCCTGCCGCAGCATGGTCCACTTTATGTATTGATCCTCATATCTTCTAACAGGGTAGCACTGCTCCTTGATGGCATCCCAAAATGAATTCCAAGTGGGTGAGGCTGAAAATAGTGAGCCTGTACTTTCATCCTTCTACTTGGCATATGTTTCCCACCAGTCTTTGACGTGGGGGGCTGCTTTGAGAAGAGAAAAAATAATCTTTTCCCGACTGGAAAAATCATGAACAAAAAAATAACCGTGTTACCGGGAATAGTGTCCACTCGGAGCTGCTATTCCCACTAAGACTGGTAGCTATCTTAGAAACAAACAAGTAAAAGTCTACTTTCACTTTCCTTTATGAAAATAGATAAGAGTGGAACAAAGGAGACCAACCTTAGTCTTGCGCTTGGTTTCCTTGCTTGATTCCTCTCCTTCGTGATTGACCTTTTCCACTTCTTCTTCGTCTGCCCAACTTCAAAGAGCACCTGTGGAATCAAAGAAACATACTACTATTGAATAACAAAGATCTATATTCATAAATAACACAGGACCAGATATGTGTTAACCATACAAATGCATATATAATGAAACATACAAGAATATGGAGGAAAACTTGAATAGCTTTATTAAAATCAAGAATAACAAGAGGATTACAACCATATGTTCTGACCTAGCATCATCCTCCAGCAAGAAAGCCCTTCTTCACCTCAAGTAAAGCTTAGATCACCCAACACTATGAAGTTACACCAGAAAACAACAGCACTTCTCTACAAGATACAAGAT
>APFE030056149.1:71164-115733 GCA_000404065.3 Pinus taeda | reverse complement strand
GGAGAAATAGATGGTTCCAATGTGGGAAAATCTAGAGAACATAATTGTGCAATTACACCCCTTTGTTCCTTTTTTAGAATCTTTTTCATACCGTTAGAGCTGATTATATTTCCTAGTTTCCCTGCAATACCCCTTAATTCAACTTCCTTTCCTTCCATAGAAAATTTCATGAAAAGTTTCTGAAAATTAAAAGCTATTGTACCCAAGGATTGTAGCCATTGGACTCTTAGTACAACATCAACACCTCCCATTGGAATAGAAAGCATTGGGCTAGTCAATACATACCCATGGATATCTTGATATTATGGCACTTTCCAGAGCAATTTATTGTTCCTCCATTTGCAACCATCACTTGACACTCTGGTGCCGGATATAAGAAGCAATTCAATTCTTTTGCTAGCTTGTAATGAATAAAATTATGGGTACTTCCTGAATCAATCACACTATTACCTTTTTCTTCTTGATTTGTCCTTCTATCTTGATGGTTTGAGGAGTGGTAATTCCCACCAATGCATTACAAGATATGGTCGGATTCATTTGTTCTTCATCTAGGCTTTGTTACTGGAGTATATCCTCTTCTTTTGACCTTCCTTGCTCCTTTTCTTCTTCCTCTTCACAATCTATGTAGAATAATTTCTTCTCAGCACACTTATGACCTTTAGTGTATTTGCTATCACAACTGTAACAAAGCCCTTTTGCTCTTTTTTCTTCCAATTGTTGTGGTGTCAACCTTATAGGTTGTGGAAGACTAGGGGCAACAACACTTCCATCTTTATAGTTGTGAGTGGTATGCTTCCTGGTTGCCATAATTTTGCTTTCCATTTTTCTTGCTAACCTGAATGCCTTCTCTAATGAATCAGGTTCCCAAAGGCGAACATCATGTTGGATATTATCCTTTAAAGACCCTATGAACACATCAATCCTATGCTCCTCTGGAATATCTTTTACCCTTATGTTCAATTTTTGGAACTCCTCAATGTCCTCCATTATTGAACCCTTTTGTTTGAGACTTATCAATTGGCTAAAAAAAGTGTTGCTTTTTGTATCCTCATAATGTGCCATCAATTCTTCCATAAAAATTGCCCAAGTGATAAATTGTTTACGAGAGCAAGCCATTGATACCATACAAACTGATTTGGTTCCAAATATAAAGTTGCCATACGTAGCTTTTGTGTGTTTTGCACATTATTGAGATCGAAAAATTGCTCCATCTGTAATATCCATGTTGCAGGATCCTTGCCATCAAACTTCCTCATATCGATTTTTGGAATATGGTGAGTCTTCGATCCAACATTAGCGTCTATGGAATCATGATTAACATTTCTTTTATTCTCATCATGAGTTTTCTTTAGTACCCTTTCACCCTTAGTGCCCATTTCTTGTAGCAACTTATTCATATTTATCTTCAATTCGTCCATGTTTGTCTTCAAATCTATCTTCAAATCATCCATCTTAGCTTCCACGTCAATCATCTTAGCTTCTATGCCTTTCTTTAAATAGTCCATCTTATCTTCTACACCTTTCTTTAAACCATCCATCTTAGATTCTGTTCCTTTTTGTGTAAGGGATAGTTGTTGCACTTGGTCTTGTAATTTTGATATATCATGTTACATTTCTTCTTCTTCTTCATGAGTCATGCTAGAGCTTTCAGGTTCCTTACTAGGTGTTTGCATTTTCTTTCCTCGGGGCATCAGTTACCGATAATAATTCTCTACTATGCCCTTTGAATTCATTCAAAATAATTTTTCAACCCAAGCTTAAGCAAAACTTTAAAAAAATCTACACACCTTTTTTCACTTTGTTGGAGCTTGATATTGCCTCTAATGTATCTCTGTAATTTTGGATTTTTAAGTTTTAAAATTGCGACTTGCAATAGCCCTTTGTGTCCTCTTTCCAATGCCACCAGTGTGATCCAAATTGGATTCTCCAAAGAAGAGTTATTCCAAATCTCCCACAATGACCTGATTATAGACTAGTTAAGTAGAGCGAACTTGTACGACATGCCACATGTCCTTGTTTCGACCTTTGGCTCTGAAAAATATATACAAGAAACTACATTACGTCCTCTTTCTATAACTTCTGATGAAATTTCAATCCGATGCTCAGAGACAAAGTTATGATGATTTCCCCAGGTCACCTGTTTGGAATGTAATTCAGGAGTCTGTAAAAAAACCAACTTCCTCAGATCATATCTCCACAAAAATAGCTCGAAAAGCTCTGAAATTTGGACCCGGGGTTTAGTTCCATTTCACCTGAAATGGTTTTTTTTCGCTTCTAAAACATCGTAGAAAAAAATTTATAGCAAAAATTCCACGAAGACCTATTTGGAGCAGCAAAACCCTAGAATCCAAAGCTTCGATACCAAATGTTATGAAACCAGCTCACAAAAAGATAGAAAAGATAGATCAACGCCTTAGAATTCAGCCTCTTTGAGGGGGAAACCTCCTTTAGATTACACAAATGAATGATTCTTTGATGATTCAAATGACAAAACCTCCTTTGTATATATATGAGTCTAAGGAGTCATAGTATAACCCAGCCGACCTAACAATAATAATATAAAGGCACAAAAATAACAATAGAGGGATTCTATGGAGCATAGTAATAACAATATGGGGACAATAGGGGCACAACAATATTAATAAGGGATACAACTACAATAGTAATGGGGGAATCACTAGTATTACAGGGACCTAACATTTTCTAACGAAGAAATTCACATGTTTGCAGCAAAATTTCACATGAAGCAAATGAAATCTTTGTGTACAAAACTAAAATCTTTATTGTCACCACTCATGTCGGTAATAACATTAGATAGCTTCCAAGATTGATACTTCCAAGAATAATATTTTCTTTCCAATATTTATATTGTATCTACAAAATCATTTGGTAGTAACTTTTCCTAAATTATTATTTGTTTATTGATCTTGATTGAGCTCAATGGATGTCGATTAAATTTTCAAGAAAATTTCAATTATAGTACAAAGTTTGAGGAAAATATACATCCATTAAGGAGAAAGAGAAACAATTGACTGGCAATCCAATCTGGATAAAAAGAAAACAAAGACAAGGAAATTAATATTTCCTTGGACTTGTGTGTATGTTGGTATATAAACACATACATCTAGAAAGTGCATATACAAAATTTGAATTCTATATATGTGCTTACATATATATGTGCATCTACACATAGATGTGCATCACATGCTTAGTTAACTCAACTCCCACCTTTCATATTGTCTCGCCTAGTTCTCTCCGTTTTCTGCCATTGAAGATATCCATAAACATCCACCAAAGCATGCAATCAATATTATTTACAACTAGGAGCTATATTCACCTACAACATATGCCTACTATTATATTTTGTGGTACTTAGATTGTTTTCTTGAATGTTGTTTTCTGTAGAGGTAATACTTTCATGCTTCTTTGTTTTTAATTTTTGTTTTTTGCCTTTTTCTTTTGGCCACTCCTATTGTTGTGTTTTCTTATAATTTGTGTGGCTAAGATAAATTCTATCAGAATACAAAAGTTGCACATATTGATCCAGGTGGCTCCAGAGACACATAGGACAAAGAGGGCTTATGAACGCTCGAAAATCAAAGTGCTCAGAATGACTTCGACCTAGAACCAGAGCGTAGATCTCGTCGTCCTAATCACGGAGGTGTGAACAGTTCGTCAATCTGAGCTTGTATGAGGGAGAATGAGATAGTCAAAGTTTTGGTCAAAGTTGGGCTATGGGCCAGGTTTAAGTGTCCTACAATTTGACCAACCCCGAGGCATGAAACCTAGCTCCCAAAATCGTTTGAAATTGCGACCTCGTTAATTTACCCGATATCCCTTATTTTCTAAAGATTTGGAAATCTCCCCCAATCTTAATAAAAATAATATATATATATATATATATTATTGGGTGGCGGGCCACCAACCCTGCCACCCCCCCACCCCAAATCAGACTTCACATATATATAAAGCAAAAATCAAAAAATTTTATTTGCCGACGGGCCATGACCCCCGTTGGCCTCCCTCAAATCCCGTGACACTTAACAAAATCTAATTAAAAGTGGCTCATCGGTCATCACCCCACCGAGCCCTCTAACCCACACCCCAAACAACATATCATATTTATGTGATGCCGATGAGGATCAAACCCACCCGGCCCATGTGGGTCGGCCCCCATCGAGTGGCCCCATGTGATACGGCCAACCAACGAGTGCAACATGTAATACGACCAACCATATATCACACCAAACCCATGAGATGTGACATATACCGAAACACCAAATGGTCAACCCAAATTATGATACGCCAAACAAAAATACAAGGAGTTGTGGGGAGTTATGGGGGCAGGCCGCCCAATGTGAACCCGACCCCCCATTTCAAATTGATTTCAATTTTTGTAAAATAGTTTGTGTATTAAAATGGAGTGGTCAAGGTTTGACCACCTGACCTCCTCCTTATAATGTGGCCCCTTTACTAATCCTCCATAAAGAATTTCTTGCAAACTCCACCAACAAATTTACGTAAACCCAGTTTTTTTGCAGTGCACCGGGGGTGGCATGGAGGAACCAGGAATGGCACGAATTTCGAGATAGAGGAGGCAGAATCTTGTCACGCAGTTCGAGGCAGCGTTTTGCAGGAGGGGTGAAATTTCACTTTGTCAGAATTTGACAAATTTTATATGGTTTCAGCACTTTTTGATGCCACGAACGCAATGGCGCTATCCGTGTCTCCATCCGAGTTCTACATATTTTGGTCATTTTTCAGTGTGTAGGTGGAACCATGATTGTTGCAGAAACAGGGAGTGGAACCATGATCCTTGCAATTTTCTTGAGGTAATTTTTCTTCATGTCGGAATATAGTCAAGTTTACAGTTGTTTTTCATGGTTTTCCATAGGGATCATAATGGTAAGGTCAGATTCACATTTTGAGTTGCAGATTTCTAGTCCATGCATGGAGCAGAATCTTTGAGGAATCTAGGGGGAATCTAAAAGATTCCTTGAGCCCAAGATTCTTAACTTCTCAGAATTCAGAAATTGGACAATTTATTTTGCACTATTTGATCCCAAAAATCTGATGGTGCATTCATATTTTTCATTTAATCATTATACTATTCAGCCACTTTTCTAAGTGGAATGCAGGTGTCAGCATTCATGTGCGAGCAGCCATTTCCATGCGATTGATGTTGGCACGAACAACTTTAGCAGTTTGACATCTACTTCTTCAGATGGCCCTTGGTTGTGAGGTATATGTAGTGTGTTAATGTACTTATTTTGCTATGCATTGTGCTGTACAAATCCCTATTTGATGTTGATGAGGGATCTTGTTTATTACTTGTTTTCATGATTCCTGCTTGATGTGATGGGGAATTGTCTATGTGATGTACTTATTGTCATGATCCACCATGTTATGTTTTGAGATCCCTTTGTTGTATGTTGATGGGATACTCATGTTGTCGTCATGCATTTTTTGCATTGAGATCCCCTTTATGCCATGTTGGTGGGACGCTCATCATGCATGAGTTTATGTCATACTGATAGGAGTCCTTTTGACTGAGAGTTCCTGTAGCAGAACATATCTTGGAGCCACTCCTGTGTGAGGGCATTTTCCTTGTATGATAACGACATCACCTCTTATGTACATCACTATTGGTAGCACTTAATGTAGCAGCCTACACCATCTTAACATCGGGGCCCGAAGACGTAGTCCCTCCTGGATGAACTCCATTATCAACAACTTATGTTTTTATGTTGCTGATGATTGTCTTGTTCCTCTTTTTTACAGTATGTAGATGTATTCATTAATGTTCTTTTAAAAATTAAATTTAACACATCATGAAAGTAAAAGGTCTTGGAAGTGTCCTTTGTCACACCCGAACCTGGATCACATATGTGGAAGCCATCTTCCATATATGCATGCTACTGCATCTATGTGCATATATAGAAGCTACGCATATACAAAAGATGGATTTCGTATATGTGCAAATTCTATACATGCACATAGATATGGAAACATGCATATATAAAAGACACACATATGTAGAAATGCAAGTGTGTATGTGAAATTTGAATTTTATATGTGCTTGCATATCTATGTGTATATATAGAAATTGTGTATACGCATAAGCCATCTTCCATATGTGCGCACTTTTATATATGCATATAGATATGAAACAACATATATAGAAGTCAAATTTTTTATATACACTTGCATTTCCCCATATGTGTGGCTTTCATATATGCACACTTCCATATCTATGTACATATATAAAACCTGCATATATATAGAAGTTGTAGGAATTTACAGGGTAAGTTCCTCAGACAGAACACCAAAAGGACACCGCTCACAAACAGATCATAGATCAATACACCAGTATTTTGACGTGGTTAAAACCCTCAGAGAGGGAAACAGTCCACGGCCTGCGCCAACGTGGCTACTACAGGCAATTTATTAATAAAAGAATGAAAATTTACATAAGCTTCTCTCATGCACGGTTAACCTACAAATGACCCTCCATGCGCTTTAAATAGAATTCATGGACCAATCGGGTGTCAAGCCACGGATCAAGTGTCGGTAATACCGAGGAGAGAATGAACCGTCGGATCACTACATATCGTGACCGTCGGATTGTAAGTTACAAATGTACATAGTAAAGAAACACACTTTACCTAACTCTATACTAGACCAAGTTATACTTAACTATTCCTATGTGTCGGAATATCCTAACAGTACTAGCTCCCATGTCTTATTCTTCTCAATTTGGGACATTTCTTATTCCATGGCTTTTACCCAATGAGGATCCTTACTTGCTTCTGCAAATTTTTCTGGTTCTATCATAGATAGAAGGGCAATGAATTTTCTCTTGGGTGTAATTGTTATCCTTCTTTAGGTCTGCACACCTTCATCTCTATTGCCAATGATATGTTCTTCTGGATGATATCTTTGGACACACTTCATCTTTGAAGGGGTATTAGGTGGTTCTCTTTCCTCTTCTTCTTCTTTCTCACTTGTTTCTTCTTCTTTAGGTTCTTCTTCTTCAATGAGAGACTCATCTTCATGTTCTTCAATTTCCTTTTCTGGAAGATCTTCATCAAGATTTACATCAATTCTTTCCAATAGTTTCTTCAGTCGATAATTGTAGCACTTGTAAGCCTTGCTCCATGTAGAATATCCGAGAAATATCCCTTCATCAACCCGAGAATCAAATTTTTTGGGTGAGCCATCATTTATTTTTATGAAGCATTTGCTTCCAAAGATCTTGAAGTACTTCACCGAGGCAGGTCTTCCTTTCCATAGCTCATAAGGAGTTTTTCCACAATTTGGTCTTAATTGAGTTCGATTCAGTGTATAGACAGCTATCCCTACTACTTCTCTCCAGAATCTAGGTTGTAAGTCTGCTGCAAATAGCATAGTTCTTGCCATTTCTTGGACTGTTCGGTTTCGTCTTTCAACTACCCCATTTTGCTGAGGTGTTTTGGCACCCGAGAATTCTCTTTTAATTCCATGAATGTTACAGAACTCATTAAACTTGTTTGATGTGAATTCTCCTCCTCTGTCTGTTCTGAGGCACTTAATTTTTGAATCTTTTTAATTTTCTACAAGGGCTTTTAGATTCTTAAAACACTGAATTTTTTTAGATTTATACTTTATGAAATATATCCACATCATTCTAGTAACACAAAGTTTTCTCCTTGGAGTGCTTGATTTCTAGTTAGCCCACACACATCAGCATGGATGATCTCCAAGGGCTTCGATGTATAGAGCTTTTTTGTCTTGTGGCTAGTTCTAGTCTTCTTTCCATGTTGACATGGACCACACACTACTTCATTTGGTTTGGACAGCCTTGGGATGTCTCGTATAACTTTGATCTTGCTGATATTGATCAGATTTTCGAAGCTTGTATGTCCAAGTTTCTTGTGCCATAGCCAACTCTTATCTGTTTGACTCAAGTAGCATTTATTTTCTTGAATCTTGTTCAGTATGTAAATGTTGTCTGGTGTTCTCACCCCTTTTGCCACAAGTTTCCCTGAGGCAGAGTTCCTTATTTCATAGTCTTTGGTGCTGAAAACAACCTTATGTCCTTGATCACAGATTTGGCTAACACTCAGGAGGTTGTGTTTGAGTCCGTCAACTAGTAGAGCATCTTAAGCTTTTCCTTTTCCATTGATCAAAGTAACTGTTCCTTTTCCTGCAATTCTGCCTAATCCACTTACAAAGGACACATTCCCTTCCTTTTTTCTCAGTGAGACAAACTTCCTTCTATCTCCTGTCATGTGTCTGGAGCACCCACAATCTACAAACCACTAGTTTTCATTATTTTGAGCATATAGAGCCAGGCCACATTTGTCCATACTGGAGTTCTTGCTACTCATCTTTCTTCCTTTGAGTGGGCAGTCTTGTTCATAGTGTCCATTATTGTAGCAAAAAGAGCAAATCATATCAAATTTGGTCAAGGGATCAAATGAATTGAACGTTCGGATTTGTCCCTGCCTTTTGGGGGCATATGAGTTAATTATTCAATCCTTTAGATTTGTCTTTTCACTTCTACGAGCCATACAATGTCTGGCTTGATGACCGAAGTTTTTACAGTGAAAGTAGTGCCTAAGAAAGATGGTTTTGTACTTGTTGAAGCAACCATGATTTGAGTCTATTTCCATCCTGGGAATTACTCCTCCCTCGTTCTTCGGATTTGCGATGGGCCCTTGGTGGAGTACAAGTTTGTATTTGTTGTAGTGTCCATGATTCGACTCCACATTCTTCTTTGGAGTAATTCTCTCTTTATTCTTGGGATCGGGGATGCACTTTTGATAACATACTTTTTCATCTTTTGGATTACAGGAAAGTGCGTCAGCATAGATTTTCGCACTATTCTTAGTGCTTGAGGATTCTCATTTGAAACCTATTCCAGACTTGTCATGTTGAGGTTTTTGATTTTTTAGAATAGTCTCGAGTATTTGAGAGCCTTTACAACCCTTTTTAATTTGCTCCAACTCCTTTCTCAGAGACATTATTTTGGCCTCACGTTCTTCACAAGACTCTTCTTTTTCTCTAAGATTTTCTTCCAAGATATATTCTCTCCTTATTTCCTCGTTTTCCACTTTGAGAGAAATGATCTTGTTCCATAGTTTCTCATTTTCTTCAATGGCGCTTATTAACAGTTCATCTACATTTCCTTCCAGCCCTGAGTCATCATCATCTGCGAGTGCCATGAATAATGCTTCTTGGCCTTCATCATGATCACTTTCCTCATTTGATTTCTTTTTAATGACCATAAACTCATCCTCATCAGACTCATTTTGCATGGAGAAGAATTTTTTCTTATTGAACCCTTTCTTTTTGTGTGCCATTCTTTCAGAATTTCCTTCATCATCATTGTCATGTTTATGAGGACATTTTGCTGCATAATGACCTATTTTACCACATTTAAAACAGATAAGAGGAAACTTGCCTTTAAGCTTAGATCCTCTCTTCATCTTTTGTACAAATTGAGCCAATTCGAATTCCACATCTGACTCATCACTACAATCATTCCTTTCTTTTCCCTTTTTTGACTTTGAGGCCTTGAATGCTGCATCTTTGGAGCTTGAGCCACCTTTTCTCATTTCATAGGCAGTGAGAATTCCATGGAGTTCATCCATTTTGAGGGTATTTAGATCCTTTGTTTCTTCTATAGCGCTTATTTTGGAATCAAATCTGTCTGGAAGAGACCTTAATACATTTTGAACAATGGTACTTTGTTCAAATTTTTCGTCCAATCCTTTCAGCGAGTTTACCACTTCAACTACTTAGAGGAGGTATGCTGCAATGTATTCTTCATCTTCCATCCTCAAACTTTCAAATTGTCTTCGGTGAGTTTGAAGCTTTTCCTTTTTTACTTTTGAGTCTCCATCGTAAAAGCTAACTAGCTTCTCCCACATTTCTTTGGTAGATATACAGTGCATGATTTTTGTAAACTCAGAATCAGTGATTCCACTAGTGATGGAGTTCATGGCCTTTGCATTTGCGATGTAGGCTTTCCTCTCATCTTGGTCTACTGGAAGAGTGGTAGTCATTTTGTATTCATTTTGAACAAAATTCTAGACTTCAGGTCCAAGGGACATTAAGTAGTAGGTCATTCTTTTCTTCGAGAAACCAAAATTAGTGCCATCGAACAAAGGAGGTCTTCCTGATGCTTCGTGATTTCTCATCATGGTTGTGGATCCTTCTTTGAGCTGTTAGGCTAGTATGAAGAAGCATGCTCTGATACCAATTGTTGGAAAAACTGAGAGGGGGGTGAATCAGTTTTTCTTATTATTTATTTTTTAATTGTTCTAGTGATTCCCAACAACATATATAGATATGTATATGTATACACAGAACACATAAATCAATAGCTGAAATTAATGCTTTTATTAAACCTCACGACAGTGCAATGAAATAAATACAATATAAGTATAAATCTGATTGTGAATAGGTTCCAAGCTCCAACTTGGACTTCAGTGAGGCTCCAACCTCCAGAGCACCAACTCTGTTTTGTAGTGGTTCTTCACTTAGGAGCAACTACCCCCAATGAATTCAGTCCAGTTCAGTTCTGAGGCTCTGTTGATGCCCCGAAAATCGTTACATCAACATCGGGGGATAACCACCCGATCTGGACCTTAATACAGCTCCTTTTCCGTTTGGGATGGTGGCTTCGACTGGATATAATGGGACCAGTTTCCCAATAGTGAATAGAAAGGGGTGAATTAATAAGTGATAATAAATGGAAGACTTATTCTATAAGTAAAAACATAAATGACTATTTTATCCCGGGAAGATTCTATTCTTTAAGTGCAATGTTTAATAATATATGTTTGCTGATAGGCATATAGATGACACTATGCAATAAACAAAGACTTTCATTTAAATGATAATTGTTTCGTTCAAATAGTTGAACGAAGTAATTGATAAAGCGATATTACACTTCTCTTTTATATTACTGATATATGCATGATTGAAAGAATAGCAAACTGTAAACATCCAATAGTGGAAAGCATAAAGTTTACTTGTTAAAACACATTCATATATTCAATAATAGCATAAATGACCAAACAACAATTCACACAAAAGGAATAAATTCAGACATAGATAATAGTACCATATGAGCTGCAAATTATTCCCTACGCCAATCGCAATTTGAATTCCTTCCTCCGATTCAGAAATACTTTAAAATAAAGGCAATAGTGCACATTCATCTCAAAGCTTCATTGTCAAAATTTGGAAAAATTTGGTCCAGTCTTGATAAAATAATATGCTTGAAGTACAGTAGTGCAACTTCAAGCTTAAGTCATATACAAAAACTTACGACCCTTTCTAAATGCATGAAAGGGTCTATAAATACTAAACTAAGCTAACAAACTACAAAATTAAAATGCTACTAAATTGGCATAATCCGATCTTAAAATATATCCCCCACAGTGATCTGGAAATCGGTAGCGATGATTTATTCTTCTGGCTGTTTGCCCTTTGTCCTGAGTTGGCATATTGCCAGCATTGGCTCCACTTCTTGAGGGTGGCTGAGTCGAGAATTGATTTGAGTAGCGTAGGTTGCATCATGTATATTGTGAATGATACAACCGATTGCATCCATCAGGAATTTGAGGGCGACTCTCTGACTGTATGGTTTAACTAGGAACAACCAATAGGTGTCCCAAGTTAAACTTTTAATCCCTGATATCAATCTCCCATTCTTTTCAAGCTCTTGGTTACATGACTACTCCAATGTCTTGGCTGATAATAGTTTACCTGGTGTACATTGAGAAATCATGTTAGATAAATAGAGAGTGTTATTTATCAAGTCAATTAAATTGCTCGTAGATAACTTGCATCGAGAAACAACTCTCTATGCTTTCATTAATTGGCACTGCCATTCTGTGAATAGGATTTCCTTATGGGATTCTAATATTTTGGGCAAGTTTGCTGCCTTTCCCTCATTGGAGTCCTGCCATGTAAGAAAATCTGTCAAAGTGTCTTCGGCTTGCCCCAAATCCTTCCTGGCATCCACCGATTTATCTATTATAGATGATGTTATGTCACATAAAGGTTCAACTTGGGCGATTTCATGACATAACAATCTTATTTGCATTATTAATGCCTTGTTAATTTGCGTTGCCTCTGCTTTGAACTCAGCAAGTTGGGGAAGACTCTTGAACTTTTCTACCTGAGCTGATAATTGAGCAATTTGCTCATCTTTCGTCTTTGCCATCTGTTCATTCATCTCCTTCAACTTTGATAACGCTTCAGATAGTTCTTTCTGTTTCTGAATTTCTCCCGAATCAATCCTCTGTTTCTCTTCATTCAACTGTTTTATTAGCTAGTTGTTTAATTGTTGCTGTGTGGACAATTGCTGTTGTAGCTGTTCTGAATTCTGCTGGTCTTCCGATAACTGTGCTGGCAATAAAGCGATCGCTTGATCCTTTTCCTTCAATAAATTGCTTACCTTTGATGCCTTATCCATGGTGGCTGCCGAATAGGTGCCGACATACTGAGATAACTTGGTTAGGTCATCGGAGGGGTCAAATTCTTCTCTCCCAACCACATTTGTTGTTATTGTTTGTTTAGGGAACAGAGAAGGTTGATCAATCCTTCTTCTCTTCCGTTGTTGTTTTATCACAGCCTTGTGTTTCAGGCTATAGGAAACATCTAGTGGAGGAACGTCCTCTACTTGCAAAACAATTTGATCGGAGGGGTTCTTTGGAATTATTTCTACTACTGTACTTGAGGGTGGACCGCTGGTTCCTTTGTTTCGAACCTCCTATGATGTTGTATCTTGTGTATCGGCAACTTTGGATGTTTCGACGTCCGTTGAGGTCTCAAGATTGCCTATAATTGTATTGAATTGTTTCCATTCTTCAAGCAATCTTGGATCCACTTGAGTATCCACATTTATTTCTTTGCTGCTCTGCTCCTGCTGCATTTTCTGTTCTTCTTCCCTTATTCTCTCCTGTTGCTTATTTTCTGCTTCCTCTTGTTCTTCTCTATGTGCATCTTCCTATTCTTTTCTCTTTGCCTCTTCCTGTTCTAATCTTCGGAGTTCCTCCTGCTCTCTTCTCTGGACTTCTTCATAGATTGTGGATGTAGTAGGAGGTTCTTTAATAAGCTGCTGCTCAGGCTCGCTTGACATAATCGGCGGGGTAGTAGCTAACAAATCTAGAGGCAGAGTTTGCAACATTTTTTCTCTAAGTTTGTTAAATTCTACCAACCCGTCGTCACGATATCTCATCCTAGCTAGCTGTTGCACCTCGAAGATTGACTCTGCGGAGGAGAACAGGTCATCAAACTCATATTCCTTGTGCTCGAATTTAGTGAGCTTGGCTTGATCCAGGGCATTGTAGATGACTTTCTTTGGGTCAAAATGTCTATTAGGTAGAGTGGCGAGACTTAGGACGTTTATTTTTTCTACCTCTTTCTCTGGATGTTTATAATCATGCAGAGTATAGACGCCACACATAGAGGAAAAGGAGGCCAAACTTGCTTCTTTGAATTTCTGAGAGTTTTAGTGGCTGACGCAGTTGTAAGCTGATATGCTATTTCACGAGCTAATAGCTTGTCTGGTCTGTACAAGGGGAGGACATGAGGTCTGGCCTGACTGCCAAAAATCCTTACATAGGTGAATTTTTCTTCTCCGAACTAGGTTCCTAGGGCTGTCAAGTCAATCTCAGCCTGAGAGGAGATCTTAGGGGCAGGTTTATCAAAAATTGCATAGTAAAGAGGTAGCATAAATCCATTGCAGAATTGGTATAAATGGTGTTTATAATGAGCTTTCCATAATTTCTGGTGGTAGACATGAATAGGCATAGGGTCCTGTGGAGTCCATCTCCACCGTAATACAGGAAACTCAGAATTGAAACAAAGGGTATCCAGAATGTAGGCACTAAAATAAAATGGAGGGATGAACCTATCAGTAACACGAGATTTGTTTCTGAACTCAAGAATAGTCGTAGCCAATTTATCTGATAATATAGTTCCCCAATCCATTATCTCACTATTACATTCCGCTTCCATCAAAGGAACCATTTCTATGGAAAACTTGGAAGAACCATGCAATCCCCATAATCGACACATCATGACTCCAGCATAACAATAAGAAGCGCATAAGGAGTCGACGGAGTACTTACCCGAAGACTCATCTTTGTGTTTCGCCGGGTTCTGTCTCCATTCTCATATAGGCGTTGACTCGGTCTCATTCTTATCTCGAAACTTCTCTAGGAATGCTTTATTGTATTTCTTCTCTGCCTCGGGAAAGTGATACATTTGTCTGGGATCGTTGGGCTGAAACGAACCAAATATTCTTCCATCGACCATGCAAAATGTTCTGTCCATAATTGGAATTGCCTCGATTGCCCATCTCACCACATCCGTATACGGAAGAATTTTCTCTCGAGCTGCTATCCTATGCAGGTAGGAATCAGCCAAATCCTTTAAAGTAACATCAGATTTTCACCTTGAACCTACCGAAGCTTGTACCGAGGTTTGCTGAGGGTCCTCGGCTTCTACCAAGTTGTAAATACTTTTCCAAGTAGTGCTGCCAAGGCCGAGACATGTGGTATATGAGATTAATCCCTTCTTGCTTGGTCCCGGATCGGTGGCATGCTGCCCTGTTATCATAGGAGCCGAAGGAGTTCCAGACTTCTTAGATTTCTTTCCCACCATCACTACAGAAAACTCTGCACAAGAGAAAGATAGACGTAATGCAGAGAATAGATGGCTAAAACCAAGTATGAGGAAATTGTGTCAATCAATGGGAAATGGACGATTTTTCATAAGGCTCCCGCGGATGCAAACTCTGAAAGGATTTAGGCATGACTGCTCATTAATTGGCCGTTAAAACCTGTCAATCACTTAATTTCTTGTTATATCCTTTATTTTCCCAGTAATGGTTTAAGCGTGGATTTGATTTTTTGGCAGTTGGATGCGAGCGAATCTCTATCGGGAAGAGAAAAGGCTTTCAATGATAATTAATATATAATATAGCGAAATCATATTGATCCTTTTCGAAATTCGCGCTTTGGGCTCATCGCAATCGGCAATTGGAGGAAGGCTTGGGTAATTTCATTTGAGTCTTATGGAATACCTGATCACCGATAGCGATATCGCTCGACTCGCATCGGGAGTTTAAATGAGGAGAGTTTGTTATGTTCGCGTCGCATTCCCCAATCGCCGATTGTGATATCGCATCGGGGAAAAGGGGAGGGGCCTTTTATTATTTGCTTTCATGATATCCATTGGCTATTTTGCTTTTATCGCATCAGGGAAAATCAATGGGTCATGGTTATGTATCTTTTGTTGTTGCGATATGCGATCTCGCGATCGCTTTATCGCAATTATAAAGAATTATTCATTTTATTTTTAAGACCACTTATTTCAAAAGATTTTAAAATGTTTTGATTATTTCCGAACCTTTAGAAGAGTGATGGATTAATACTAATTTAATATAAAAGGGACCCATTTCAAATTATAATTTTCTAAAGTAAGAATTTTTGAAATGGGGGGTTGTTGTATAGCACAACAATTGGCGATTCGCTGGAAGAAACAATTATCTCTGAAAAAGTTATTGAAATTTTTTGAACTTTCTTTACATAGATACCTTATCAAAAGGAAATTTCTAATATAACTAAGTATACACACATTCTGAATATAATAAAGACATGTTTTTGCTAATTCTTGCCCTTGTTAAAACTAAATACATTATAAGTTTTAAATTGGCCTTAATTGGTTGATAATGATAAAACAAAACACCTTTCCAACTTAGCCATTTTAGTTGACTCCTTTGTCACAGGTAGAGCCTCTGCTGCTAGCAAACATTCATAGTTTCGACAAGGATACCTTTTAACCAGTTGATTGTTCACGATCCCTTCCATCTCAGAGTATGATTAAAAGAATGAATTCAAAACATGTTTTCATATTTTGTATTTCTTTTCTTTTCTATTTTTTGTAAGATAAAAAGCCATTGTCCTGGTTTGGTTGCCAGCTGATTTGACAATGCCATTCACTGGTTGAAATCTAACCGAACAAGCTGGCTCGTGATGAAACCCCTTGTCTTATGTTTATAAGCCATTACCCTGTTTTGGTATGCAGTGTTGGTAATGTCGGTTAGACTATTTCCCAATGATCATGGTAAGCAGGCTTGTAATAAGACCCCTTATCTTTATATCAGATAATAATAGAATTACACTATGAGTAATCATAAACTTGGATGAATGGGATGAACAATTTTCTCCTTAAGAGAAAATGGATGACAAGGTAAGAGTTGAGGATGCTAAGATTGAATCAGTCTCTTTTTTGATATTGATAACCTTTTTGCGGCCAGTTTGAAAACATTAAAATGATTTACAATAGTTCTAAATCTTGAGAGGATTTTCACAAAAGAAGAATGGGGTTTTCAGAATGTTAATATACCTAATTTCCTAGAAATTGTTCCTCTTGTTTAAGATGTCTATTTTACAAAAGTAAATATTAAAAATACTTCTTCCGAGCAACATTTTGATATAGCAAAGGCCAATAGAAGTTATTTTACAACTTTATTTCCTAATGATCCTAAAATATTGCTAATCCTACTGAATTTAAAAGAGAAGGGGTTACCTCCTCACTTGAAGAATTTCTTTAAGATACGGCCATTAATAGGAAGAGAGTCTCTCTTTCCTGATAGATCTTGTAATATGAATGTCGAATGGCCTACCTTCTCGCTGATCTGAAATGGTCCAAGCCACATCTTTTGGAATTTGGTGTGTTTACCCTTATCCTCATGTGCTTTGTCCCATTTTAGAACAAGATCACCAACCTGCAACTGTTTAGAACTAGACGAAGCGGAATCAAATGATAACTTGATTATCTGCTAATGTTTATCATGAGTAATTTTGGCCTTTTCTCTTTCTTCTTCTAATTTTAAAATTTGATCATGTCTGAGTTGGATAGAAGAAGAGGGTGTTTCTTCAATAAACTGAACTAGGGCTAGAGAAGGAAGCACTAAATTGGTCGGTAGTACTGCTTCTTTCCCATAGACAAGATTGAATGGGGAAGTACCTATAGAGGACTTCTGTGTTATTCTATCAGCCCATAGTGCGAATACTAAATACTTGTGCCAGTTTTTATGATTTTGTTCGATAGTTCGCTTAATGGTTTTGAGTAGATTTTTGTTGGTAGATTCTGCCAGACCATTACCTTGGGGATAGTAATTTGCAGAATATTTCAATTTAAATCCTCTTTTGATAGAAAACTAAAACATGGTATTTCCAGAAAAATAAGATGCATTATCAAAAACAAGAGCATTAGGGACACCAAACCTGCTAATGATGAATTGGTCTATGAATTCTATAATTCCTTCAGAGTTATTTGTCTTTAATGAAATTTCTTCAACCCACTTGGTAAAGTAATCAGTAGCAGTAAGGATATACTTGTGTTGTTTGGAGGATTGTGGAGTTATCTCTCCAATGATGTCTAGTCCCCATTGTTCGAAAGGTTGATCGATATTAACTAGTTGCAAAGGAAAAGCTGGTTTCCTTTGTCTTCCACTGGAGACTTGACAACTTCGACATTTCCTTACATACTCATGGGTATCTCTGAATAAGGTGGGCTAGTAATATCCAGCATGGATGATTTTATGAGCTGTTGTGTCAGCTCCAAAATGTCCTCAAGCTGGTCCATTGTGTAATTCCTGCAAGACCTTTTGTGCTTCAGGTTTCTCCAGGCATCTTAATAAAACTGAATTGTAGTTTTTCCTAAAAAGCACATCATTAATGATAACGAAGTTTTTTGACTTTAATCTAATAGCCCATTTGTTTTTGTAAGAGAGATTAGGAGGTGCATGTCCATTTTTCAAATAAAAGATTAAATCTGCATATTGAGATTCAGAATCGGTAATACTTATCTGGTTGATTTCTTCAATATGATCTGTATCACCTGATTCCGGAATGTTGGATGCTCCTGCTAATAACCTGCAAAAACCTTGGCCTCTAACAATCTTTGCTGGCTTGATTTCCAAGTTATATTCTTGAAGTGTTGTAACCCAATTTGCCCTTTTTTCACCTAGTTCTCTTTGGATTAGTAATTGCCTTACTGAAGAAAAAGGAACTATTAATTTTGTATGGGCTTTTAGAAGGAAGGGCCAGTAGTGTTTTATGGCTTTATACACAACAAAGGCTTGTTTTTCAACTTCAGAGTAATTTAGTTCTGCACCCTGAAAATTTGAACTAAAGAATGAAATTGGTGCTTCTAAGTTGTGATTGTTGATTTGAGTGAGTACCGTTGCATAAGATAAATCGAACACAATAGTATACAATGTGAAATGATTAGAAAAATTAGGAGTGTTTAAAGCGGGGACATTAATTATTGATTGCTTGATTAAATCAAATGCTTCTTTTTCCACAGTTCCCCATCTAAACACTGATTTTTTCTTAATCATGGTTTGTAATGGTAAAATGATATGAGAAAAATATGGAACAAATCTTTTGACAAAGTTGATCTGACCTAAAAATGATTGCATTGATTTTTTGTTATGGGGAAATGGGATTTCAGAAATTTCTTTAATCCTGTCGGGATCAGTATAAATACCATCTTTGGAAACAATAAAGCCTAAGAGCTTTCCTTGATCTAGCGCAAAGAAGGATTTTTTAGGATTAAGTGAAATACCATACCTTCTACAGCGTCAAAGATTCGATTCAAATCATGTAAATGGTTAGATCTCTTTTTAGAAAATACAGTAATATCATCTAAGTAGACGACTACTGTCTTGTTGATCAATCCTTTGAAGGATATATCCATTTCTCTTTGGAATGTAGCTCCTGTGTTAATAAGTCCAAAAGGAATTTTCTGATAGGCGTAGGTTCCCCATTTTGTTCTGAAAGTAGTTTTGAGTCTGTCATCAGGATGAACCAGAACTTGGTTGTATCCTGAAAAACCGTCTAGAAAGGACATTAGTTCAGAACCTGCTACTGAATGGAGTATTTGCTCCATGGTAGGTAATGGAAAATTATCTTTTTGACTTGCCTTACTTAGATTTTTGAAATCAATACAAATCCTAATGTCACCATTTTTCTTCCTAAAAGGTACCATGTTGGAGACCCAGTTTGAGTGCCGAACAGGAAAATTAATCTTTGCTTTTAAGAGTTTATTGAGTTCTGATTTTATCTGACTCTCTAAGTTTGGATGTACTTTCCTCAATTTTTGTTGAACTGGTTTTTGTTCGGGTAGCATTGGAATGGTATGTTGTATGAGAGATGTATCATATGTTTTTAAATCATCATAATTCCAAGCGAATACATGTTTATTTTTTCTTAATAATCTAATAAATGATGTCCTTTCCTGTTCAGAAAGTCCTAATCCTAAATCTATATTTTGAGGATTCTGCTCAGTACCAAGATTTATCAATTCAAACCTTAAGGTAGAACTTTGGATTTTTGAATTGGTTACATGTTTGAACCTATCTTTAATGTCATAGAGATCTTCAAGTTTAACCACAGGTTTTGGTATGGAGTTTTCCTCATGCTTTTCTTTCATCTGAAGATCATGATCATTTTCATCAATGATCTGATCGTTGTAGGATTTTTCGGAAGTTAAGAAATGTAGAATGTCTTCATCATGGTTGAATACTCTCCAATTGGTGATATTATCAGGAATTGATGGTCTAAAGATCAACTCTACCGAAAATCTATCTAGACTAAAATCTTCAGAAGGCAAGAGTTTAGAAGCAACATTGGCCAACAGGTCAACTGCTGCATCCTAAGATCTGGGAATAGGTGAAATATTAAATGCTAAGAAATGAGATAAAAGTTCCTGAACTAAAGATTGATAGTGTTTGAGGTGATTAGAGAGACAATGGATTGTGTTTCGAACTTGTTTTATAACAATCTCTGAATCGCTGAACACTTTTAAATATTGAACTTTCAAGCCGATAGCTTTGTATAATCCTTGGATCAAGGTTTCATACTCCGCTATATTATTTGTGCATTCAAATTCTAATCTACAAGAAAGCATCATTTTTTCTCCCTCATGGCTGACTAAAATACACCCTGCTCCTGATCCTTCACTAGATTTTGAACCGTCAAAATATAAAGACCAAAATAAAGAATTATCAACATTTTTATTTACAAAATTCTCAGTAACATTAACACATCTAGATCTGTCAGTTTGTGAAAAATTTTCAATTTGTTATGTGAAATGGTTTACCGAGAAAGGAGATGGCTGGGCAATATAATTGCCAAAGAATGATTCATAAGAATAGTTTCCCAAAATGTTGTTGTTAAATGCAACTGGTTGATTCTCTTGTTCGAACTCTGTAACAGTTTGTGTCAAGTGTTTCTCCCGATTGATTTTTATTTGGTTTGGCTTTCCTTTGTAGGGCAGCCACATATGAAACCAATCGGTAGAAATATATCCGTGGAGCTTTTCCGACCAATCCCTACTCAAGATTAAACCATAAAACTTAGGTATATCGGCGATTAAGATATCAATTCTCTGAACCACTCGTGGATCAACTGATAACCTGATTGTAACAGAGTTTATTTCCCCTAAAACTTGGAATTTAGTTCTATCTAATTGCACAATGTGAATTGAGGACTTCTGGGGTTCTATGTTCAGTTTAGAACAAACTGAAGCTGGCATTATATTGGATGATGCCCCAGAGTCAATCAAGCAGTTATGTGGGTTTCGATTGTAGATTTCGTACGTTAAGAGGAAAGGATGGGTATGGGAATTTGATCTGTCTCCAATTAGAATTGTATCAGTTGCCTCAACTCTACCAAAAGGTGGTTGTCCTGAATTGCTTGCAGCTTTAGTGCTGGGAAGAGGCGAAGAAGGAACTGCATTAAGTTCTTTGAGAATCAATTTCTGTTGATGTTTTAATTTGCTAAGTTCGAACATGGTGATGTTTTCCTTAGTCTTTTTCATATCATCAACAATATTATAGTCCATTGAATCTGATACTACCAACGTCTTAGATGATGAAGGTATATTGGAGGATGACGTTTGATTTTGAGGTACTGTTGCAGCTGGCTTCCTTGTGGGCACCTTTTATTTTAAAGTATTGGTACCTGCACTCCTTTTTTTGAATTAGCCTCGACAGGTTCAGGAGTACTTTTGCTCCTGGTAGTCACGGGAAAGGCTTCTTGTTCAACTTCGGTATCGGAGTTAGGCAGTATGAAGTCCCACATTCCATGGCATTCAACGACTTCCTCTTCTTCAAATTCATCGGATGGTGCAATTTTTTCTTGTTCTTCTTATTCCTCAGGATCTGAATCTGCATAGGATATAACATTCGGAGGCTTGGACTCAGGTTTCTTAAAATTCCTGTAAGGTTGCTTTGTTGAGGACTCTGCTACTTGCTTCTTAATTTCAACCATTTCATTTGACATGGTTTTGAGGACTTTTTGAAGGCCCTCCATATCGTATGGATCTTTGGTGATTTTCTTCTTTGAATCATCCTTGAAAGACACTTTTTTGGATTTCCGTTCCTCGAGAGCAACTTTCTTTTCCAAAGCGATTGCACGTTTTTAGATAGAGAGGGCTTCTTTCATGTTTTCAGCCAATGTAGGTTTTTTAGCCCTATCTACAAAAATGGCTATATTTGAGGGTAAGGCTGTAATGTACCACTCGCTTCTAATTTGTTCACTTGGCTTATCATCGGTATGGATTTGTTCAAGAGTTTATTAAATCGAGAGTTAAACTCCTTAATTAGTTCTCTTGATTCGATCCTTACATTGGAAAGGTCATTGATGAGTGTAGCCAAGGATCTATCATCACCATATTTGGTAAGAAACTGTTCCTGAAAGATATTCCAACTGGTGATGGATCCAGAGGGCAAGGAAAAATACCAAGACCCTGTTGATCCTTGTAATGTGTAGGGGAACAATCTAACTACAACATCTTCTTCTGTTACTCCTTTCAAGTTAACTGACAACATGAAATTATTTATGTGTTCCTCAGCTAATGTTCCAGCATCTGGATTAAACTTTGGTAACCATTTCTCAGGATAATTGGGTAATGGATGTAAAGGTGCAGGCATAGTGACCGCACCAGGACTTCTCCATGGTGTCTGAGCCATTTTGGGAGTACCAGCGATTGCCTGTGGTGTTCCAGGTGTTTGGGGAGGAGGTGGAAATGAAGACTGAAAAGATTGTGATGTTGAAGGTGAAGTCCCCTGGTGAAAAATAATATGTAATGGTGAAGTGGGTGTTTGACTTCGCACTGGAGATGATGAGATGGAAGATGATGTAGAAAAAGTTTCACTACCAGAACCTTTATTATTCTTTTTAATTCTTTTCCTTTGGGGTAAAGGAAACTCAGGTGGTTCAATACCGAGTTTTTCACTTTGAAGTCTGGTAATATGATGAGGTAGGCGGAATTGCGAAGTCTGACTACCTTGTGATACTTTAGATCTAGGAGGTGAAATAGAGAAGCCTTGAAGTTTCTGGATGATAGACTGAACTTCAGGGGACTCTAGACTTAAATGATCTGAAGTATGATGGGGTTGAGCAGTAGTAGTTGATCCTTCCTCTTCTCGTCTAGATACTGATATTTCAGAGTGCAAACGAGAGGATCGAGGAGAGGCGGAGGGTGATTTACTTTGTGAATGGTCTGTAGGTTTTGACTTACTCGCCATTCATAGTGGATGCCCTCCTTCTAGCACCAGAAATGTTGATGCCCCGAAAATCGTTACATCAACATCAGGGGATAACCACCCGGTCTGGACCTTAATACAACACCTTTTCCGTTTGGGATGGTGGCTCCGACTGGATATAATGGGACCAGTTTCCCAATAGTCAATAGAAAGGGGTGAATGAATAAGTGATAATAAATGGAAGACTTATTCTATAAGTAAAAACATAAATGACTATTTTATCTCGGGAAGATTCTATTCTTTAAGTGCAATGTTTAATAATCTATGTTTGCTGATAGGCATATAGATGACACTATGCAATAAACAAAGACATTCATTTAAATGATAATTTCTTCGTTCAAATAGTTGAACGAAGTAATTGATAAAGTGATATTACACTTCTCTTTTATATTACCGATATATGCATGATTGAAAGAATAGCAAACTGTAAACATCCAATAGTGGAAAGCATAAAGTTTACTTGTTAAAACACATTCATATATTCAATAATAGCATAAATGACCAAACAACAATTCACATAAAAGGAATAAATTCAGACATAGATAACAGTACCATATGAGCTGCGAATTATTCCCTACGCCAATCGCAATTTGAATTCCTTCTTCCGATTCAGAAATACTTTAAAATAAAGGCAATAGTGCACATTCATCTCAAAGCTTCATTGTCAAAATTTGGAAAAATTTGGTCCAGTCTTCATAAACGAATATGATTGAAGTACAGTAGTGCAACATCAAGCTTAAGTCATATACAAAAACTTACGACCCTTTCTAAATGCATGAAAGGGTCTATAAATAATAGACTAAGCTAACAAACTACAAAATTAAAATGCTACTAAATTGGCATAATCTGATCTTAAAATATCTCCCCCACAGTGATCCAGAAATCCGCAGTGATGATTCATTCTTCTTGCTGTTTGCCCTTTGTCCTGAGTTGGCATATTGCCAGCATTGGCTCCACTTCTTGAGGGCGACTGAGTCGAGAATTGATTTGAGGAGCGTAGGTGGCATCATGTATATTGGGAATGATACACCCGATTGCATCCATCAGGAATTTGAGGGCAGCTCTCTAACTGTATGGTTTAACTACGAACAACCAATAGGTGTCCCAAGTTAAACTTTTAATCCCTGAGATCAATCTCCCATTCTTTTCAAGCTCTTGGTTACATGACTGCTCCAATGTCTTGGCTGATAATAGTTTACCTAGTGTACATTGAGAAATCATGTTAGATAAATAGAGAGTGTTATTGATCAAGTCAATTAAATTGCTCGTAAATAACTTGCATTGGGAAACAACTCTCTCTGCTTTCAGTAATTGGGACTGCCATTCTGTGAATAGGATTTCCTTATGGGATTCTAAGATTTTGGGCAAGTTTGCTGCCTTTCCCTCATTGGAGTCCTGCCATGTAAGAAAATTTGTCAAAGTGTCTTCGGCTTGCTCCAAATCCTACCTGGCATCCACCGATTTATCTATTATAGATGATGTTATGTCACATAAAGGTTCAACTTGGGCGATTTCATGACATAACAATCTTATTTGCATTATTAATGCCTTGTTAATTTACATTGCCTCTGTTTTGAACTCAGCAGGTTGGGGAAGACTCTTGAACTCTTCTACCTAAGCGGATAATTGAGCAATTTGCTCATCTTTCGTCTTTGCCATCTGTTCATTCATCTCCTTCAACTTTGATAACGCTTCGGATAGTTCTTTCTGTTTCTGAATTGCTCCTGAATCAATCCTTTGTTTCTCTTCATGCAACTGTTTTATTAGCTGGTTGTTTAATTGTTGTTGTGTGGACAGTTGCTGTTGTAGCTATTCTGACTTCTGCTACTCTTCCAATAACTGTGCTTGCAATAAAGCGATCGCTTGATCCTTTTCCTTCAATAAATTGCTTACCTCCGCTGCCTTATCCATGGTGGCTGCCGAATAGGCGTCGGCATACTGATATAACTTGGTTAGGTCATCGGAGGGGTCAAATTCTTCTCTCCATACCACATTTGCTATTATTGTTTGTTCAGGGAACAGAGAAGGTTGATCAATCCTTCTTCTCTTCTGCTGTCGTTTTATCACAACCCTGTGTTTCAGGCTATAGAAAACATCTAGTGGAGGAATGTCCTCTACTTGCAAAACAATTTGATCGGAAGGGTTCTTTGGAATTATTTCTACTATTGTACTTGAGGGTGGACTGCTAGTTCCTTTGTTTGGAACCTCCTGTGATGCTGTATCTTGTGTATCGGCAGCTTTGGATGTTTCGGCGTCCGTTGAGGTCTCAAGATTGCCTATAATTGTATTGAATTGTTGCCATTCTTCAAGAAATCTTGGATCCACTTGAGTATCCACATTTATTTCTTTGTTGCTCTGCTCCTGCTGCCTTTTCTGTTCTTCTTCCCTTATTCTCTCATGTTGCTTCTTTTCTGCTTCCTCTTGTTCTTCTCTCTGTGCGTCTTCCTGTTCTTTTCTCTGTGCCTCTTCCTATTCTAATCTTCGGAGTTCCTCCCGCTCTCTTCTTTGGACTTCTTCATAGATTGCGGATGTAGCAAGAGGTTCTTTAATAAGGTGCTGCTCACGCTCGCTTGGCTGAATCAACGGGGTAGTAGCTAACAAATCGAGAGCTAGAGTTTGCAACCTCTGTTCTCTAAGTTTGTTAAATTCTACCAACCCTTCGTCGTGATATCTCATCCTAGCTAGCTGTTGCACCTAGAAGATTGACTCAGCAGAGGAGAACAAGTCATAAAACTCATCTTCCTTGTCCTCGAATTTAGTGAGCTTGGCTTGATCCAGGGAATTGTAGATGACTTTCTTTGGGTCAAAACGTCTATTAGGCAGAGTGGCGAGACTTATGATGTTTATTTTTTCTGCCTCTTTCTCTGTGTGTTTATAATCATGCAGAGTATAGACGCCACACCTAAGAGGAAAAGGAGGCCAAACTTGCTTCTTTGAATTTCTGAGAGTTTTAGTGGCTGACGCAGTTGTAAGCTGATATGCTATTTCGCGAGCTAATATCTTGTCTGGTATGTACAAGGGGAGGACATGAGGTCTGGCTTGATTGTCAAAAATCCTTACATAGGTGAATTTTTCTTCTCCGAACCAGGTTCCTAGGGCTGTCAAGTTAATCTCAGCCAGAGAGGAGATATTAGGGGCAGGTTTATCAAAAATTGCATAGTAAAGAGGTAGCATAAATCCATTGCAGACTTGGTATAAATGGTGTTTATAATGAGCTTTCCATCATTTCTGGTGGTAAACATGAATAGGCATAGGGTCCTGTGGAGTCCATCTCTACCCTAATACAGGAAACTTAGAATTGAAACAAAGGGTATCCAGAATGTAGGCACTAAAATAAAATGGAGGGATGAACCTATCAGTAACACGAGATTTGTTTCTGAACTCAAGAATAGTCGTAGCCAATTTATCCGATAATATAGTCCCCTAATCCATTATCTCACTATTACATGCCACCTCCATCAAAGGAACCATTTCTATGGAAAACTTGGAAGAATCATGCAATCCCCATAATCGACACATCATGACTCTAGCATAACAATAAGGAGAGCATAAGGAGTCGACGGAGTACTTACCCGAAGACTCATGTTTGTGTTTCGGCAGGTTCTATCTCCATTCTCGTATAGGCGCTGACTCGGTCTCATTCTCATCTCGAAACTTCTCCAGGAATGCTTTATTGTATTTCTTCTGTGGCTTGGGCAAGTGATACATTTGTCTGAGATCGTTGGGCTGAAATGAACCAAATATTCTTCCATCGACCGTGTAGAATGTACTGTCCGTAATTGGAATTGCCTCGATTGCCCATCTCACCACATCCGTATACGAAAGAATTTTCTCTCGAGATGTTATCCTATGCAGGTAGGAATCAGCCAAATCCTTTAAAGTAGCATCAGATTTTTTGCTTGAACCTGCCGAAGCTTGTACCGATGGTTGCTGAGGGTCCTCGGCTTCTACCAAGTTGTAAATACTTTGCCAAGTAGTGCTGCCAAGGCTGAGACATGTGGTATCTGAGATTAATCCCTTCTTGCTTGGTCCCGGATCGGTGGCATGCTGCCCTGTTATCATAGGAGCCGGAGGAGTTCCAGACTTCTTAGATTTCTTTCCCATTGTCACTGCGGAAAACTCTGCACAAGAGAAAGATAGACGTAATGTAGAGAATAGATGGCTAAAACCAAGTATGAGGAAATTGTGTCAATCAATGGGAAATGGACGATTTATCATAAGGCTCCCGCGGATGCAATCTCTGAAAGGATTTAGGCATGACTGCTCTTTAATTCGTCGTTAAAACCTGTCAATCACTTAATTGCTTGTTATATCCTTTATTTGCCGAGTAATGGTTTAAGTGTGGATTTGATTTTTTGGCGGTTGGACGCGAGCGAATCTCTATTGGGAAGAGAAAGGGATTTCAATGATAATTAATATATAATATAGCGAAATCATATTGATCCTTTTCAAAAGTCACGCTTTGGGCTCATCGCAACCGATAATCGGAGGAAGGCTTGGGTAATTTCATTTGAGTCTTATGGAATACCTGATCGCCGATAGCGATATCGCTCGACTCGCATTGGGAGTTTAGATGAGGAGAGTTTGTTATGTTCGCGTCGCATTCCCCGATCGCCAATTGCAATCACGCATCAGGGCAAAGGGGAGGGGCCTTTTATTATTTGTTTTCATGATATCCATCGGCTATTTTTCTTTTATCGCATCGGGGAAATCAATGGGTCATGGTTATGTATCTTTTTTTGTTGCGATATGCGATCTCGCGATCGCTTTATCGCAATTATAAAGAATTATTCATTTTATTTTTAAGACCACTTATTTCAAAAGGTTTTAAAATGTTTTGATTATTTTTGAACCTTTAGAAGAGTGATGGATTAATACCAATTTAATCTAAAAGGGACCCATTTCAAATTATAATTTTCTAAAGTAAGAATTTTTGAAATGGGGGGTTGTTGTATAGCACAACAGGCTGCAACCTCTTGGGCTCCAACCCAACCTTGATATAAACTGTTATGCTGCTATTCTCTACTCACAAGCTTGTTGAGCTTCTGCTATTCTCCTATTCTCTTGCTTCTCTGGCCTCTCCTTTCCTCTTGCCTGTTCTTCAGCTTCCTCTCTCACTGATTATCCATCCATCAATCCCCATCTCACTTTGTTTTTATGTTTTTATGTATTTCAGATGCCCCTGAATCTTTTTTTCCGCTTTCCATCGCCTCTTTGACTTCCTCCTTGGTCACTGTCATTTCCTCTGACTCACTTGATCTTTTAGCTTCCCTCCTTGGTCATTGTGGCTTCCTCTATGCTAGCTTTTCATTCAACTTCTTAGCTTTACGGTCACTGTGTGTTAAAACTGTAACACAGGATTGTTTTTTTAATGATAACGGGCATCCACCGAGACTGTTTCGTTAAACGGACATGTTATGCTATAATCACAATCTCCATTTCCCTGATACACCCCATGTAACTGACGCTTAGCCTTCTAATTCATCAGAATAGTTATCATAGGCATTTCAGTCCAAAAACCACGCGCAACCCAAAGAACTCGATTACACAACAAATATGTGTGAAACAGTCGAAAATATTGAAGGGGCAGACTTCAGGAAAAATTACACCCACATTTAAACATGTATCGGGTCCATGCTTAAATTGCAATCAGCGATTTGTGACTCTTGGGGTCCTTTATATATCGGACCCATGACTCCGCCGATGGTCGACGACCGATCCTCCACTGGACACGATATTATATTAAGGAGTAGTTGATATTCTCGTCAGGTCCACAATCGTTCATCGCAATCGGGGGTTTCCCTTGGCTGATGTCCAATGCGATATCGTAATTGGTGATCGCAAGTCGCATAGGGTCAGGTCCGATGCGATATCGCTATCGGCGATCACAAGTCACATAGGGTCGCTTAACACTGCTCCACTCTGAATTCCTGATGCGATAATTGCTATCAGCGATCGCAATGGTACACTTGACACTGTATGAATTCCCTCCTGAAGTCCTGATGCGATATTGTGTGCCGGACCCGATAGGTCTTCATGCTCCCATTCATAAAAAATTCAAGTTCGCTTGCTGTCTCCGATAGTGTATTTGCATCTTCCACCTATGTTTGTGTTAAATTCATATTTATATGGTTTTTGGCCACCGATAATGTATTGTCGGGGATGCATAGTTTGCCCGCCGATAGTGTTAAGCCCGCTCCCGATAGTCTTTAAATGTGGCATATATGGCTGTGTTTGCCATTATACACATCCTTTTATTGCTTTGTTTGCTCCTCCTGGCTCCTCTTCACTCCTCTTGCTCCATCTGCTCCTCTTGGCTCCTCTTGGCTCCTCTTGCTCCGTCTACTCCTCTTCTTGGCTCTACAAACTCTGTGTGCTCCTATTGCTCCATCCGCTCCTCTCCTTGGCTCTGATAACTCTATGTGCTCCTCTTGGATCTGTCTACTCCTTGAATATTTCCATATTGACATCAATGACAATTTGTGTCCAACAAAGAGGTCATCCTAATGGGGCTTAACACTATCAAGGAGAAACATAGGGAGGAAAGGGAGGGCCATGGCCTAGCTCTGCATTTTATTTATACTGATTTTAAGCCAAAGTCTTGGCCACGACACGGATGATAATGGGTCGAGCTGAGATATAGGCCCCTACCTATTCGCTCAGATGGGGGGTATTGTGGATAATGGGCATGTCATTTCTAGGGGGTTAAGTGGTGCTCGAAGAGGTAAGAAAGAGCTGCAAGCAAGGGGTCAAGACATTAGAAATGTCAGCAATTAGCTAAGAAAACTCTGGCATTTGCATATCCAACGTAGCAAGGGCGTAGTTATGGACCCCGTGTGGCATAAGGGATAGAGGGGCAAGAAAAACATTGGCTAGGCAACTGTTGGCTGAGGGAGTGGCATGTTGGTATGACAACAACTGGAAAGCTAGGCTCCAGATGGGCCTAAAGGCTTGGCTCTAGCTGCATGGGGAAGATAGGCAACTGTACCATGGTGAGGGGTAGAGGCATGGTGATGTTCTTGGGGTGCTCCACTTGAAACCCAATTCCCTTAACCACTGCTGTGAATAGGGATACCTTAACCCGCCACAGGCCGACCAGGGCAGAGAAACAAGGCATGAGCAGTCACGTCAGGATGATATGAATGGAATGATGAATCTAATGATGTTTTACTGTCTACAGGTAATCAAGGAATAGGGCATGCCTCTAGTAAAATGAGGGTTTGCACGTGGCAGTAGGGGCTTTGGCCCCCAGGAAGCCAAGGTATCGAGCATGCAAGAAGACCACAGGGGCCACAAGCCTGCTGAGCACCTCATAGTAGAGGCAACCATAGTTTAGAGGGATGAAATAGATGAAGGTATTTGATAGCTAATTGATGAGTCAAAAGCTGAGATAAAACAAGAAAGGGAACCAGACGAGGAAATAGAAGACTAGAGGATGATGGTTCTTGACCTAGGGAATACACGAGATAGAATTATGTAATTCAAACACACCCTCTACTTATACTTCTTCATGAGAAGTCTACTTGGCAAAGCGATGGAACAAATTTATGTGGGGATGGCAGTCACATTGCAAGGCCTGTCCAGTTATAACAAAGACATGGATAAAATCCTATTTCAGTTGCAAAAATGAGACATCAAGATGGATCATATTGATGGTCACATCCCTTGCATCATGGAGCTGTATGGAATGGCATATGCAACTACTGAAGATCCTGCTCCTGTAGCCTTAGACTCTTAGGAGCAGAATGTAAAGAAAGGTTAGCTTGATTATGCTTAGTTTTTGTCTATGTGGGTAGCTTTTAAATTCTCCATTGTTTATGTTAGTTGTTATACTTATATAGTATTTGGACATGAAACCAAGACTTACCTAGCCATACTAGAAATACTGAAGAAATTTTGTTTTTGGACAACGTATAAATATGACCAGTGGCCAACAGACTCGGTTTCCCCTTAGGGTGAGTTGAGGCCATGTGGTAAAACTGTGTGGTGTAGATTTGCCTTATATATATAATAGAAAATGGATGGTCCTACTAGGCTTTAATATAAAAAAATCATTTAACCAATATTACCTACATAAAAAAATCATGAATAGTAAATGCATAAATAAGAGATGCAAGTGAAAATGACATTCAAAGGAAATAAATAAATTGTAGAAGAGAGATATGAGGCCCTTGGAATACCCAAGCCCAAGTAAAATAAGATTCTTATGAATGAAACCAAGTTTTAGAAGTTGAAAGTGGCACCAATCTTCATTTTTTAAATCAATCTGAGTATATCTCTGCTAGAAATGAAAGTGGAGGTGCGAAATAACAAGTTATCTCCACAAGAAGATGAAGAAATACCTGACCCTAGATGCCAATTCGAATTGCTACTTATAACAAATGATGAAGAATCATTATCCTTGAAAGGATGAATATTTCCCCTCCAAAATACTTGAAATAGTGGATATGGTTCCCAACACTAGGAATCTGCATTAAATGATAAGGAGGACATTCCTAGATTCTCTCAATCACTGGAGCTCTAGAATTTGTGTAATAATTTCATAATATATTGTTCATTTATTATCCAATATTGGTCCATCTTGTAGTAGGGAGAAAGTCCCTAAATTATCCAACCCTTCAAATATTCATAATTTTTCCAATATTCTCACAATATTCTACAAAAATAAATAATATTAGACACAAAATATGGAATTATCTCTAGATATTCCTAAGAACATATTAAATCTATATTTTTGATTAATTGTAGAATGTGAGATATAATATAGCCTTTATTTTCCTAGGAAAGGTTAAATAGGCCTTTCTTTGTGTCTAATTTGGAGGCCCATTATATCGCCTACTGAAACTGTTGTTCATCCTTTGAGCAACCTATCCATCTTCTTGCCCTATTGTTCTTCTGTTGTGCCTCAAATGAATTTTTGTGCAATTCCCTTCCTTATCTCAATGGAATATGATTTTTGATGGTTTCCTTCATTGGATGGCTTCCATGGACAAACTTGCCTTCGTGGAAAATTGTACCTCATTTTCCTATAGCTGCTCACTTAGCCTCTTGTTTTCTAAATCTAGTTTCTCTTTATTGACAAACTCCATTAGCTTTAAATCATTCAAATATCTCATCATTTCTTGCACTTTTCCTCCATGAGTCCCTCATCTTATACTTCCTTATTTGATTCAATATGCATCCACTGGTGAGTTTTTCCTATTTTTGTAATAAACTTATAATAGGATCCAATACCAGGCTATGGAATAGGTTGTTGGAGTCCTTGTGGACCTTGTCCATCCTCTTGAATTTATGTTGTCCCTTCTTGTAGCACTTTTTCTTCATCGTGTAGTAATTCATTTTTCACCTATAGCATTTATGTTTGCACCCTTGTAATTTCCTTTGAATGTCTCCTTGCTCTCCGAGGCTCTAGGGCCTATTCTGCACAAAATTTGTCTTCATGTAGCACTCTGATAACTTTCTATAGCAAATTGTTCCTTCCTGTAGCAACTTTGTTCTTAATATAACAATTACTTTCTTCATGTAGTAATTATGTTCTAGTCTTGTAGTAGTTACTTTTTGGTCAAGTAAGACACAACCCAAATCATGTAGAAGGTAATATTTTCATGCCAAGAGGTCCTGGGTCCACCTTTTATTTTTATTGTTGTTTTATTATTATTATTATTATTATTTCAATTTTATTCTCTTTTTTTTAGTCCATGCAAAATAAAATCATAGTGTTTTGAGTTAACTGAGTTGGCCCCCAACTAATTTTTTATATCCATGATAACATCTCACTTTCTTAAGCCTATTTTCACTTTTGTCTTATTTATCTCCTACATGTGTGGTTGTCCTTTAGATAAACGCTAAGTGACCTGCTAGATAAGATCAAGGCTTCCTGCTATTAATTTTGCCTATAAAGTAACTCCCCTTCTCAAACTTTTAATGTTATCTCAAGCTAGAATAGGTTTGAAAGTTCAATTTAGAGAATTTCATACCTATGACTTACCATGATTGTCATCCTGTAGTATTTTGCTATAGTTCTGTAGTCTGTATTCGATGATCTTGAAGTTGAATGTGATTATTTGTTGGAGCTCCTCTAGTTTTCTTCTTGTTGTTGTTGCTCTTCTCCTAAGATTCTCTTGATGTGAGTGGTGTAGCTGATCATATGTAATTTCTAAACAAGGATAAGATTTTTATGCACATACTATGCAATTTATTGAGAAATGTATTTTTATATGTTCTCTTGTTGACTAGAGCTTGATCATGGAAGCTTGTCCTTCATGTTGATGCTCTTTGCATCAAATGTTGTTATTTTTTCATGATCAAGAATATTTTAGCAACTAGCAAAGGGTTCTTTAGCTCCTCAAGTGCAATGGAATGACTCTCCAATTTATTCATGATGATTGGTTCTTCACTGTAATGCTCTCAATTGTTGTCTTGTAAGGTAATTTTAGACTGCTACAGTAATGTATTTCTTCTTGCATAAGTCACAAAAACCTTCATATGAAAACAAAATCCTTCAGATAATGCTTCCAAAAAAACTGATAATTCATGATCAATCTATAGACAAGGATCAAAAGCCTTGGTTGTGGTGAAAGTGATGAAAAAAGGCGTGAAAATCAGTATTTTTCATGGACATGGATGAATTTTTGGATGGAGAAGTGTCAAAATGGTGTGGAGGATGGATGATGGATGTGTGGTAGACATATTTTTTCATTCCCCCAAGGAAAACATGGGATCCAGCCCCTCTCTCTATGTCTATCACAATGCTGTTGTAATTTTGGTCACTCTTGTAGAAATTTTGGAATGCTCAAGTAACAAAAACGTTTTATCCATATATTTCCAATGGTAGATTGGATTGGCATGAAATTTTCGGAGAACCTTTCCATTATAGTTATGTATATCCCCATAAAATATATTTCCCAACATATCCACTAACAACATGAAAAAATAAAAATGGTTGTGGGTGATAGAGGCCAATTTCTTGAATAGTGTGCACTATAATTTGATGAATTTCCTTGAGCATGTTACCATAATATACTTTCATCTCCCCATGAAACATCTAGGAAAAATAATTCATATTTTTTGAGATATGGTAAAAATAATTTTCTACCCTGTGTGTTTTGGCATCTTGTCGCAAAACAAAACCTTCCTATAAAAATTTAGGACAACGAGGAAAATGAATGGGAAATTCTTGGGAATGATAGTTGTATGTTGCAAATGGAGGAGGGTGATGGACTTACATGGAATTTGTCCCATTGGGGCATCTGAGCAAATGAGGAGAAAGCCCAAGTTTGAATTCCTTTGACTACATTTTGGACCAACTTTTTTCTTTTTGGTGCTAAATTGTTCTTGTTGCTTGAAAATGTTGGAGAGCACCTGCATTCATCAAAGAAATATACATGGAGAAATTTTGTTTTTCTTTCATTTTTTCATTTTTTCTTTTAGGCCTACTAGCTACCTCAATGAGGTTTTCAACTAGTAGGTCTTCCTAGGTGCCTCAAAGGAGGTTTTCACTTACAAAATTTTTCTCTCTCTTTTCCAACCCATTGATGACCTCGTGGATATTTTCAATGAATGATTTCACCTGAGATTTTATTTTTTTTCTCTATTTTTTTTCATTTCTTTTTCTCTATCCTACTCTACTTGAAAAACACAAAATCTCTTTCAAGTGTAGGAATACTTCCAATGGAGGCATGTGCATAACAAGATGAAATATAAATTCATGTGTATGCTCGAAACATATGCTTTGAAATTTACTTGAATATTAGAGACCAAATGCTTTGAATTTAATGATATCAAGCATCGTTGAAGAAGAGAGTGATACTCCATCTTGTTGATTTTCTGGAACCAAACCTCAATATATTTTTGATGCCCTTGGTTCGCTTGCCCATATAGATCATTCTTCATGTCTTATTTTTCTATGCCATTCAAATCTTCTACTATTTTCTGATTAGTACCTTTCACACAAAAAATATATAATGGTAGCCATAGCATAAACTCTTCAATCTTAGGCTCCAATGGTTTCTCTCTATAAATTGTGATACACAATTCTTATATATCTTCTTCTAGATGTTGTTCTTAAATGACATTAGGAAAATAAATTTTCTGCAATACTCTTCTTGAGCTAAGATGAATACCATTTAGATCGAGAGGAGTTATTTGGAAGTTTTGTACCTCAACATTCTAAGTGGGCTAAGTTATGTCATTGTTTGGGTTTGGCAATGGTGGTATATGTAGTTGATTGGGAGTGGATATTTGAGATGGATCTGGTTGGGGTTGTGGTTCTTGTGGAGGTGGAGGTAGATGGTAAGGATAACATTGAGTTGGGTATGGAGGATATACAGGAGAATATTGAGGACATTACAAATTTCTCCCATAATTTTCTTTCCAATATTTTTTCCAAAGATCGGTTTTCGAGTAGGGATGGCCAAGGTTTCCCGGGAATGGGTGTGTTCCAATTAATTTGAGATGTATGTGGATAATCTCGAAATTGTGAATTAGGTAATTACATCATGTTAGGTTGACTAGGTTTCCATGGTCTTCCTTCAGCTACATAACATAACTTCTTTTCATATTGACTTGCCCCATTTTTCTCTTCATAAAATTCCTACAACCTTAGTAATGATGGGAAATAAAGAGTAGCATGTGATGATGAATTGATAACAAAAATCTACCCATTTTCTTCTTTCTCATATTGCATTGTTAACATTTCTACTTGTTCACCTAGATTTCCAAGAATTTTCCTTTTATTAAACAAAATTTCTAAGTTTATCATGACTTACAGATCTTGATGTTGATTTACATACCCTTTCCCTTCCCCTTGAGATGTGCTTACATGTCTCACAAATTTCTTCAAATAATAATTGGTATACGTCTCCTCTACTCATGATACCAAGGAGATCAATTGACTCATCCCTAATTGTTCTAAATAAGAGGGATTTTAGTGTGTCAAATCCTAAATGATGTAGTTTTTCCCTCTTCACATTATACATAAATCTCTCTATTAGATCCTGAAGTCTCTCATCTTATTTTTGAGACATTCTAAGATCATGATATTTATATTTTACTAGAAATATATTTTTCATATCATTCCATGGTATTATTCAATTAGTCCCTAAACTCATGAACCATTTAAGAGATCTATCATTCAATGTTGCTAGAAACAATACCAATATTTTAGTGTTTATAAAGAAACCATAAGATCTCTAAAGGATTCCAAATTCAAATAGAAAGCTTTCCAGATGTTCTGACCTCATATCATGGAAGTTGGGAAGGAAATATGGAGGGATGTTCTTCATATGAACATTGATATTAGTATCTTGAATGGGAAATACAAGACGATATCGCTCATTGTCATCATATCCATCCATTTATTCTACCTTATTTTCCATCTCTTATTCTTCTACATGCAAAAGTGGATGGTGATGTACTTCTTACTGGACCGCATGATCAAATGGGGGATGTGGTATTCAAGAATTATTTTTTTTTAATTCGTTTTTGAATGAAAATACTTTATGAAATGTAATTTTTTATTTTTTAAATGAAGGATTCCTAATGTAATTTTTGTGGGTTTTTGCATAAAGTAAAAGAAATGAATCAACAAGGGAAGAAAAAAATGCATACATTGACACCTCCCAGACAATGGTGCCAAAAAGGTGATGAAACTCAGTATTGAGACAAGAATGTTGCAACTTACAAGGCTACAAACTTAAATTATCAACCCTGGGTTCATACAAACTTAATAGGTGTTGGCATTATTTTCGATCATGCAATGTGTCCTTCTTTTGTTGACCCGATGCAATGAATTGAAAGCCATGAAATCCAAGCCTAAATTAATTGCTGAAATGGAAAAGAAACCTAATTAATTTTGTATAGAGGAAGTCCTAGTTACTTTTGTAAAAAAATAAAGGATATTATACTTTTCTTAAATTTAAATGTTAATCCTATTTTTAGAAATGTAAACATGAACCGATTTATAGAGTGTGAATGGTACATCAAAAGGAAGCCTAGTCTATGCAATAGAAATAACAATGTTGGAAATCAAAACCATTTCTTAATATGTAAGAAACAAAATGAAATGATTGTTCAATCACTGCATTCAAGGTATATTTTTTTAACAAAGTTAATAAGGTTCTCCATAAAGTAATCATGAAAATCATCATTATGATAAATCATGAATATGTCCACTAACCATAACTGCAAAGCTCAATTCCAATGGAGAAGAGGCAAGGCTTAAAATGTATTTTGTTCTTACTCAATAATGGTTCAAATCATAGAGGGAATTATTCAATCCTAAGGGACAAAAACTAATATTTTTGAGAAATTATTCTCAAGATTACACGTGCTACATAAGTGCTAAAGGAGGTGTTATAGGAGGCCTTGTTTTTCTACAAGAGAAAGATAACTTGTTGATTGACAAAGTAAATCAAATGAAAATTAGATGGAAAACAAATTTTTATTAAGTAGGATGTACTATCACTCCATTCCAAGTCTAATCACTCCAAAATACCCATGTTAACTCATGCTAAACAATAGTAAAAAAATAGTACCCTAAAAACTAGAAATTCAAGAACTAGTGAGCTAGTTAACCTACCAAATTCCTAGCACAAATGATATTGGGTAAACATTTTTATGAACCTAGATGTTTTTATGAACCAATAAAACTAGACTAAACTCAAATGAAACTCATTAGCATGTTGTAAAAAAAATCATAAAATTACTACTATTTTTCTACGAGGGACTTCCAGAAATTCAAGATTTGTGAACTTGTATACCAATCCAGGTAGCTCAATAATGAATATGAATTTTTAATTTTTTCTAAGGATGTATAAACATTGTGAATCTATAAATAGGCTGCAAAATAAATAACTTCAATTATTTAACCAATATGACCTACAACAAAAGAAGAATGAATAGTAAATGCAGAAATAAGAGATGCAAGTGAAGAAGACATTCAAAGGAAATAAAGAAACTATACAAGAGGGATTTGAGGCTCCTTGAATGACCAAGTCCAAGGAAAATAAGATTCTTATTAAGGAAGCAAAGGTTTACAATCTAAAAGTGACACCAAACTTCATTATTTGAATCAATCCCAGTACATCCATGCTAAAAATGTAAGTGGAGCTACTAAATAATAAGTTTGCTCCATAAGAAGACTAAGAAATACTTACCCTTAGAGGAAAGTTTGAATTTGTACTTATATAAAGTGAAGACAAAGAATTTTCCTTGAAATGAGGAAGCTTTCCCCTCCAAAATCCATCAAATAGTGGATTTGGTTGCCAACACTAGGAATTTTCATTAAATGACACTACGCACATTCCTAGATTTTCTCACTCACTAGAGCTCTAGAATTTGTGAAATAATATCATAATATCATTTTCATTTATTATCCAACCTTGGTTGATCATATAGAAGGGAGAAATTTCCTAAATTATCCCAACCTCCAAACCTTCATAATCTACCCAATATTCTCACAATATTCTACAAAAATAAATAATATTAGGCACATAACATGTAGTTATCCCTAAACCTTCCTCAGAACATATTGAAGCTAGAAAACATTATTAAATGTAGAATGAGAGTTTTAATATAGTTTTTATGTGCCTAGGAAAGGTTATATGGGCCTTAATTTGTGTCTAATTTGGAGGCACATCAACTAGCATGCAAGAGTATTGTAATTGTAGCATACTAGGATGAGTAGCTAGTAGTAGTGGTCATAATTAGGAAGGATTTTGGAGATAATTACTCCTAATTAATCTGGTTTGTTAATTTACAGTGGAAATGTTTTTTCTGCACAAAACAAAGGATGACAAGTGGATTCATACCATTCAAGAATATATGTGTTTTTTGAATGAACACAAGATAGGGAAATTATTCTTTTGGCTTCAATTTAAAATAATTAATTCTTTGGAAACCTTCCTCCTTATGAGAGATATGAGATTTCCTATTTAATTCCTTTGTGTTGTATGTAATGTGATTCCTTATTAAAGATGTCGATTTTGACACTTCTTTTTGTGCTTCTTGATGAGAGAATGTTGATTTTTAAATTGCATATCGACTAGTTCATTGTCATCACCCATGAAAGTGGAACATTGTTGCATCAATAAAATTTCTTTCTTGAAATAAAAATAAAGCATTATTTCATTAGAAATTGTTCAAAATAACTGAGGCAAGATAAGAAAAATAGCAATAACTGTCAATCCAATAAATTTAATTCATCCAAGAAGAATATGATTCTTCACAGAAAGCTTCTACCACCGAAGTGCCATTAGCAGTAGTGGAAGTACTAATGCCATGAAACATTTGTGGTGTTTTTTTCACTAGAATGACCTAAGGCTTTAGAACTAGTATTTATTAAATTGGATGTCCTTAAAACTATAGATAATACTACTAAGAATGAGTCTTTTGAGAAGACTATGTAAACTAAGTCTCCACATGTTCTATTGCTACTGAAAACCTTATCCATTTTCCTACTCCTTTATTATTTTGATATTACCTAGAAACAAGGACAAACCTAATAAGAAAGTACCTAGTGTTAATTGTAATATGAATTAAGAAAGTGAAATGTTGTAGTTTTATCTCCTACTTAGAAATCAACACAAGAAGTTGGCACTTGGTGGTATATTGATATTTTTTACAAAAAGAAGAGCAGTGGAATTTCTATGTAGGAGGATGGGGCAAGCCTTTATAATAAGAAATAGAATAAATGTTAAAATATAAAGACAAGACATCACTCATTAACTCTTGAAGATAGAGAAATAAATCAAAATAGTGAGAAGATTTAATTTTGATCCCATGTGAATTTTAGCACTCTACATATCCACTTGTTATTATTACTTATGTACCCATGAATGAATAGTAATTGATTGACATCAAACATGTTTAAGGGGTTGTCCAATATTACTAATATTTATACACTAATCCTACCATATACGATCGATGGGTGTTCTCTACCATTAATTCAATAACTTTGTTATTTGTATAGATCCAATTAAGTACTCGTATAATTTAGGTTATATTTGAGAAGTCTTTAAATAATTTGACCAATTTGAAAAATGCAAGGCCTTGCAATTTTATGGTTGAATAAAATATATGACACTACTATTGAAAGTTGAAGAAACTTGGGTATTGCCACTTTCCAATCAAAGAAATTATCACAGGGGTCTAGTTGACAAGAGGATAAGGGTAAACACAAGAAATTTTCAGGAAAATTGTGATTAACATTGTGGAATGGAAGAAAAATTGCAAAATATATTTCCAAATTACGGCTAAAACAAATAATTGCACAACTAAACCATACGAAATACTAATGAAAAGTGGAACTACTTGACTCAAAAGAAATGATGATTATACTTATCGAGAACAACCCATCAATTAAATATAAATAACATCAAGCTTAAGAGAAAGGGTTGAAAATAGTCAAAAGGCCAAATAACATACACTAAAACAACCTTAATTTCCAAATCTAATTATTTTTGTAAAATGTTCACGAAAAAACATTCAAGCACATTGAAGAATATATAAAAGGTGAAATAGATGAAAATATGCAGTACCCTTATATCTTAAAATATATATAATGCAAGGAAAATATGTAGTCCTTCGCTCAAGGAGGTTTCGTTGAACAAAAATATTATGAATAAAATCAAGAAAAAATGATCCAAACAAGAGCTCAAGCAAATAAATTAAAACCAAAAAATTTATATCCTCTCTCTCTGTCAGGGAAGCATATATTTATGATCTCTATTTGGTTTATATTAATGATTCAGTCTATAGCTGTTCATGATATCTTATGATAGATATTACATTTGTTTTTTATCCTTGAAATAAGTTCTGGAACATTTTATTAATAGAGTGTAGGGGACGTTGCAATGTTTTTTTGTTCATGCTTACGCGCTAGAATAAAATATTTTGAAGGTTGTGAGCTATACCCTAATGATATTTCTAACGTATATATTTATTAATATGCTACCTTATTCTCAAGAAAAGTGAATAAATGTGTTAAAATTTGATTCTGTAGGTTTTTCAAGAATTTTTACAAAATATATCCCAAACGGTTTTTAAACACATGGTGATATTTTTTTCTCTGGTTGAATTTTTGTTGAATTTTTTGTCATTGTGGATTGATGACAATGCATCTATATACTGGTCAAAATTCACATTTATAATTTTATACATAAATCAAACTTTATATTCAATCATCGTTTTAGAATTTATAATCTCTGTATTGAAAATATGAATATACCCGCACTGGTTTTCGAACGAATCATAGCCTTAAGATCGATTTTTTCTAACAAGCTAAGGGAGCTCACTTTGTAATCGTTTCTTTAATTTTATCCTGTGAATGGTGGAAGTATATTTTTCAGACTTCAATCATATTTGATATATGCACAGTCCTTCACAATAAATGTTCAGTTTCAAATCTGAATAGACTACTTTGCATAGAAAATGAAGTTTGAATTGCCATAGATCTTTGAAATGTTAGAGCCAACGGTGCGTAGCAGACAAAACATATACACAACAATTCAATCATACACAAATGACAGAGTAAGTTAACATGGTTCACCCAACCAATCTGGGCTACGTCCACCAAACATAGGCATCGGCAATCTTATTATTAATCAGGAGATTACAAAATAATCAATTTCCTCACAAACTCTCACTCACCAATATCTGTACGGGCATGTATTTTATAGCCAAGAGAATCTAACTGACTCATAAATCCTCTCACAACAAATATAGGATACATTAACTCTTTCCCAACTACCTGGAGCTAATCTAGCAACAAATTCTTATTGTTGTCACACATTAGAGATTTTTGGCTACTTTGTGAAACAGAAAATCTCAACAATATCCACCTTGACAACAATTACCCTGATACCCTGTTTGTTTATTATTTTATCTTTTCTGCAAGCCAAGAGAAGCCAAACACCAATGTATCTTCTCTAACAAAACTGGTTTCGTGAACATGTCTGCACAATTCTCCTTTGTATGCACCTTTTCAAGAAAGACTCCCCTTTCAGTGATAACCTGTCTTACAAAATGGTACTTGATCGGTATATTCTTTGATTTACTATGATAGGCCGGATTCTTAGCCAAATGTATTGCACTTTGACTACCACAAAATAACTTGATATTGTCCTGCAACCTACCAAATTCATCAAACAAACCTTTCAACCAAATCGCTTCTTTGCAAGCATGAGAAGCAACAATGTATTCTGCCTCAGTAGTGGATAAAGCAACAATATTTTGTAGCTTTGACATCTAGCTAATAGCTCCACCTGCAAGAGTAAAGACATACCCTGAAGTTGACCTTATCTTATCAAAATCACCTGCAAAATCACAATGAACATACTCGCAAACAAATTCACTACTCTTATTGTTAGTGATACAATAACTACTTGTGCCTCTCAAATACCGAAGCACCCATTTCACTGCTGACCAGTGTTCTTTACCCAGATTTGCCATATACCTGCTGAAAACCCCAACTGCATGTGAAATATTTGGTCGAGTACAAACCATCGCATACATTAAACACCCTACTACATTGGCATATGGAATTCGAGACATATAATCATTTTGTTCATCTGTATTAGGACATAAACTCGAAGAAAGCTTGAAATGGGAAGAGAAAGGGACTGACACAGGCTTCACATTTTCGTACCAAACCTCAAAAGTATCTTCTCAATATACTTTTGTTGTGATAGCCATAGCTTACCATTGCTCCTGTCTCTGAAAATCTCCATGCTCAAAATTTGTCTTGCTGCTCCTAGATCTTTCATATCAAATGTCCTTGCCATCTGAGCCTTCAACCTGTTAATTTCTTCTATGCTTTTTCTTGCTAAAAGCATATCGTCAACATAAAATACTAAGGTAATGAATATGCCATTATTTAATTGCTTAAAATAAACACAATGATCATATTCACTTCTAACATATTTCTGACTCAACATGAAAGAATAAAATTTCTTATACCACTGCTGAGGTGACTGCTTCAGGCCATATAATGACTTTTTGAGCCTGCAGACAAATTTCTCATTGCGATGCTGAACAAACCCTTCTGGTTGTTCCATATAAATTTCCTCATCTAAGTCTCCATGTAGAAATAAAGTCTTAACATCTAATTGCTGCAACTCTAAATCAAACAAAGCCACTAATGCTAAAACAATTCTAATTGAAACTATTTTAACAACTGGTGAAAAAATCTCATGAAAGTCAATGCCCGCTTTCTGAGAGAACCCTTTTGCAACTAGCCTCGCTTTGTACCTGTCTTCTGTATCACTCACACCCCGTTTTAGCTTGAAAACCCATTTACACCCCACAGTTTTCCTGTCTTTCAGAAGCTCAACCAGATCCCATGTGCCATTCTCACCTAAGGCCATCATTTCGTCCTTCATGGCTGCTTTCCACTTGTCACTTTTCAAACCTTCTATTGCTTCCTGATAGCACAGAGGTTCGTCGTCATTAGAAGTAAATGCAACTGAAGTAACGTAATCATCATACCTTCTCGGTGGCCGTTTGATTCTTGTCGACCTCCTTCAGGATATTTCTGGCGCTTCCTTGATTGGCTCACTACCATTTGTAGGAACTTCTTAATGATCAGTATCTGAGACCTATTCATGATCTATACCTAAACCCTGTTCATGTTCTGATTCTAAAACCTATTCATGACTAGTATCGGAATTATGGTCATCATGACTATCATTAGAAATGCTGTCAAACTGAATGTGCTAAAATTCAGATACATTATCGTGTTTCAATCTACTATCTACATCTAACTGTACAAGAGAGGATTCATTAAACTTTACATCTCTGTTGATGATGATTTTGCGGGTAGTATTATCCCACAATCTATATCCCTTTGTTCCAACACCATACCCAACAAAGATATACCTTTTAGACTTTTGATTTAATTTAGTTCACTGATGTCTAGGCACTAGAGCATATGCATCACAACCAAACACTCTGAGTTTAGAATAGTTACAAGAGTGACCTTTCCATACCTCTTGAGGAATCTTGCAGCCTATCATCATTGATGGAGATCGGTTTATCAAATAACAAGCTGTTGCCACTGCTTCCATCCACAACTCCTTTTGCAACCCGGCGTTACTCAACATACTCCTTGCTCTCTCTAGAAGAGTCCTATTCATGCGTTCAACAACTCCATTTTGCTGAGGAGTATAAACTATGGTCTTATGTCTCTCAATCCCTGCACCATTGTAATAGCTGTCAAACTCCTTGGAAGTAAACTCACCACCATTGTCAGTTCTTAAACATTTTATTGTTCTACCAGTGTTGTTTTATACCAATGCTCTAAACTGCTTGGAAACTGAAAAAACATTAGACTTCCTTTTCAACACGTAGACCCACACTTTCCTAGAAAAGTCATCAATAAACAATACAAAATATGACGAGCCACCATATGAGGTTGTAGGGGCTGGACCCCAAACATCTTAATGGATATAGTCGAGTATTCCTTTCCTAGCATGTTTCCTGTTTTAAACTTTTGTTTACTTTGTTTTCCAAACAGACAATGCTTACAGAAATCTAACTTTCCAGACTTTAAACTTGGAAGTAACTTGCGATCAGCCAAAATTTTTAACCCACTTTTACTCATATGCCCCAATCTTTGATGCCATAAGTGAATGGAACTACTGTCATGTTCGGACACCGTAGACACAAAATCTGACCCTGTTCCTCCTTCTAACTGAAATAGATTTCCTACTTTCTTAGCTTTCATAACTAGTAAAATGCCTTTGTAAATTTTCATTACTCCACCTTGAATTACAGTTTTATACCCATTTGAATCAAGTGCTCCTAATGAAATCAAGTTTTTCCTTAAATTTGGTACATGCCTTACATCAATTAATATTCTTGTTGTCCCATCAAACATTTGTAGTTGTATGCTCCCAATCCCAACAATATTACATGTTACATCATTACCCATGTACACAACACCAT
>APFE030056149.1:1519-69805 GCA_000404065.3 Pinus taeda | reverse complement strand
CCAATGTTGATCATGATTTGACACATTAACTGATAATACTTCATCACTCATACCTGAACCAGATGCCGAACCTGTATCTATCGTATTTGCCTCCTTCTTCTCTGTCGAAGAATCTTCTTTAGAAGTTTGCTGTTGTCGCTTCCAGCAATCCTTCTTTAAATGCCCTAATTTTCCACAAAACCAACACTTTACTTTACTCTTCTTCCCTTTCGACTTTGAACGTGAGTCCCTCGATCTACTGGAGCGTTTTTTTTTCGAACAACCTCTAACCATCATAGCTTCTGATGTAGAGGTTTCTAAATGTGACCTTCTCCTTGTTTCTTCCGATAATAAAGATGCAACTACGTCATCAAACTCAATAGTTTGTGATGAACTAAGACTTATAGAAGTAACAAAATGATCCATGACTCGGGCAACGAGCACAATAAAGTAATAACTTTATCTTCGGATTGAATTTTTACTTCTATACTTTGTAATTGCACCAAAAGAGTATTAAAAGCATTTAAATGATCATCAATCAATGTACCTTCCTTCATTCGCAAACTATACAACTGTCGCTTCAGGAGAATCCTATTGGTTAAGGATTTGGTCATGTACAGTTTCTCCAATTTCGTCCACAAACTAGCAGCTGTTGTCTCCGACACGATACTAAACAGGACATCATCCGCCAGACACAGTCGAATATCACTTATTGCTCTTTCATCCATCTCGGCCCACTCATTATCTGTGATGTTGTAAGGTTGTTTGGATTTTCCCAACAACGCCTTTGCTACACCATGTTGGACAAGCAAATCGTACATCTTCACCTTCTAAATCTCGAAATTATTTTTGCCATTAAACTTCTCAATTTCAAACCGGGCGCTCTGAGTTTTCGCCATCTTGTATCAACCAAAAAACAATAATCTCCAAATCCAACTTTTAAATAAAAGAAGTTAATCTCAAAAAAATGCCTATGATTTATATTACACTGCCTTTGCTTTAAAAAAATAAAAAATTATGTGCCGTTGTACCGTACGTTCACATACTTCAGAAATTCTTGGCACAATTTTTATGATATCAATAACTATCATTGGCTCATGAATTCACACAAAAAAATAGAATTCAACGCAGAACATATATCAACGCTAAAAAAAAACAATGTGGAGTAATACACCAACTGCGTGGAAGATGCGGCTATATAGAATTTAGCGCATGAAATCCCATTAAACAGAAAATAAAAAATCGAGTTGGCGCATCTCCAAACCTCGTACTTAATAAAATCCGTACACCAAAAGAAAAAAATACGCTACCGCCATTCAACGCACCAGCAGCCAACTGGAGTATACACACCACCAACAATCATTTGCATCAGCAGCCAAGGGAGTATACACACCACCAACAATCGTTTGCACCAGTAGCCAAGGGAGTATACGCACCACCACGCAGGGTCAATCACGCACCTCCATGCAGGCTCAATCACACAGGCTCAATCACGCACCTCCACGTAGGCTCAATCACGCAGCTCAATCGTTTAGACTTTGGACCCGTCACTCCTCCGCTGTGCACTCCTCCAACATGCTCTGATACCACTTGTTAGAGCCAATGATGCACAACAGACAAAACATATACACAACAATTCAATCATACACAAATGGCATAGTAAGTTAACGTGGTTCACCTAACCAATCTGGGCTAAGTCCACCAAACATAGGTATCGGCAATCTTATTATTAATCAGGAGATTACAAAATAATCAATTTCCTCACAAATTCTTACTCACCAATATCTGTATGGGCATGTATTTTATAGCCAAGAGAATCTAACTGACTCATAAATCCTCTCGCAATAAATATAGGATACATTAACTCTTTCCCAACTACCTGAAGCTAATCTAGCAACAAATTCTTATTGTTGTCACACATTAGAGATTTTTGCCTACTTTGTGAAACAAAAAATCTCAACATGAAAAGCAGCTGTTGTATAAGAATATGAGCTTGGTATTATCAAAGTAATATAATTATTTAACTTTTGTCATGTAGCTTCATATAAGTATGTTCCATTTTTTATGCTAATCCAAATTCAAAAGGAACTTTTGAATAGGGTATTTTGACAGGGCACACAATTACACTACAACACAATAACAGAAACATTTTGTCTACAAAACTTAAACATAAAGAACCTAATTTTTTTTATTTTTTTTCGTCTTTACTAGTTGGGTTGATAGGAGGATTAGGCACCTGACATAGGAATCTCCAGTGCCGATGAATTCCTCTGCACCTCCAGTGCTCAAAAAGCACCAAACAAACCTGCAAAATAAAATAAAAAAACAATTGTGGCAAGAAAACAATATGCAAACAAAATTTTTCATCTACAAAATGGGAACATAAATACCTTGTTTTTTGTCATTGCGTCGTTGGATTGGTGGGAGGACGTGGTACCCAATAGAGGAATCTCCAGGGCTGACATGGTGCAAGAACTACCTAGCGCCGAATCTGCAAAACCCAAAAAAGAAAAATCAATAGTTCCAACAAATCAATACGAAAACACAAGGAATAACTACCTATATTTTCGAAAGTGAATCTGTAAAAAAATTGTCAGTGCAACAACACATACACCTACCACAATAGTGGAATAACACGCAGACGAACACCACGGTTTCAAAACATGTGGATGAGCACAATAGTCCCAAAGACAATATCAGTTAAAAGACGTGAAAAATTTGCAACGGTCTCACGACCCACATATATATAAAATGTTTTTCAACCAAAAAATATTTACGGCCAAAAATCATGTTCCACCAAAAAAATTTCGGCCGGAAAAATTGTTGGGCTGAAAATAAAAATTAGTTGCCTATTTTTTCCCACCATGAAAAGAATTCTTATACATTATCATTATGACAGTGTTTTCTTATACCTTTATGTTGTAATTATGGTTTCTATTGTCTTTTTATTTTGTCGTTGTTCTTGATAGTTGTTGGGTGTGACGAAGAAAAAAGATGAAAGAATTGTAAAGGAAGAAGTGAGTAACAAAAACCCATCTCGAGATGAAAAAGCCGAATCAAAACCTTTGCATGAAATAAATGGCAAAAAGGAAACAGAAGAAAATGATAGAATAAGCAAAATGGGCATGACTAAAACAAAATAGATAGTTGTAAAACAACGATGAGAATGGCATAGGAAGGAAATGTCATGATTTTTCATAATTCTTGCTTGATGTATGATTGATATTTTGAAGTCAAGATTAAAGGAAAATTATATAGTCTAATGTGACAAATAATGAGCTACACACAATGATAATAAGTGGCCAGGTAAATAAGTAATTCTTAAAAATAATATGATCACTAGATGAATAGTCTAAATAAATAGAATTGGTAATTTTCATGTTTGATATTTTCCGATGATGTCATTTAATGGTTTCCATATTTCCTAGAATTTTCATTGGATAAATGTGCAAGATAACATATTGTTCTTAATTTCTATTTTTGATCTTCCTATTTTGATATTTCTCACTCTTGTTGAGTGCATGAATGAAGATTGATAAAGTCTACTTACCATGTGTGAAGACATTTTGGAATTGAATAGCAATTTCCAAAACAAGTGTGATTTACTCTGGAATAGAGCCATGATGAGGTTAAAGTGCTACAAAAGGCTTCAACCCCCTAGGAGGCTGCTTGAGAAATGAAAGAAAAATGTGAGAGAATTTCCTTTACTTTTCAGAAGTGATAAAGGAATGAGAAACACCAAAGATAGTGTTTAATTCAATGGGAGAAATAAGTGATACCATTAATGAAATTTCTTTTTGGAAACATTCTTATTTACATCCACTTGTAAATATTTTGGAATTTATTGTGGAGCCAAGATGAAAGTTGGCTAACAGAAGTAAGTGCTAATATATTGTTATGAATAAAATATTACTTAACTTATTTGTTTATTTGGAACTATAATCATCACCACTATGTGGATAATTAGTCTCACAACTATAAGGAATCGGTAATAAGCTAGTTCTAGTCCAATGGAGGAAAGTTTTGAAGTGATAGTTTTGATAATCAATAGAAGAAATCCTCCATCTTTAAAAAACACTGCTAAAACAAGGATTTAGGAGGACGGGAGAAAAATGCCCTGAGGTGGAAAAAGACAAGAAGATAGATTGTGGGACAAAAAATAAATCTAACAACTAAATTTACTACTTGGAGAGAATGACTAGTCTTAGGCGACTCAAATCTAGCGGGACACAACTAGAAGTCTAAGGTGGAAGACTCTTAAGACACTAATAAATTTCCTCATATAAAAGACTACTTGAGGCTCAACAGGAAATATGTAGGGTAACAATTCACTCGTTGGGAAGAGCATGGTTGATCTTATTAATTTTTTAGGGTTCAAATAGGTGATTTTTGGTTTTTGCTTTTGGGGCATATGAATGAGTTATAATTTTAATTGTCTTATGTTGATATGTGTGTAGCGGCCACAACCACCCTCCAAAATTTTCCATTCACTTTGTTTTGGAGTCTCCCTACTCAAATATTATCATCTTGTCTTGTGTTTCTCAAGTACTTGTGATTTCATTTGAATTTATATTTCACTTTAAAGCTTGTGTTCACTTACTTTCTTTTCCATCTAACCACAATCCAACACCATGACTTGGTTGCAATCTAGTTCTTTCATTGCCTTGACGATCTATGCAATCCTTGAGGGCATCCAACCTTTCACTCAGGAAATGTGTAGTGAAACGCAAAAGTGAGCTTTGGCTCCAGAATTATGTAGACCCAGCTGGAAACTTGTCTTCACCTACGAATATGTGTAAAGAAGTCCAAGCTAGCAAGTGAGCATTCAGCTCCAGAATTGTGCAGAGCCAGTTGACAACAATCCTTCAGCTCAAGAATTGCACAGTCGAAACCCAAATTGAGCACTCAAGTCCATAATTGCGCAGATCCAAATGACAACCTACATTCATTCGGGAAATTACACAGAACCTAAGAGGCAGCCAAGAGCCACTCAACTCATAAATAGTGCAGAAACATATTGTGCTCAGAAACTGTCAGTGCATGAATGAGAGAGTTTCTTGGTCCTCCCCAGTACTGCACAATCTTTCCGGGCAGTGCATGGCAAGGTTCCCAAAAAGCAAGAAGCTAAGAGGAAAAAAATCCCTAGGAAGTAGGGAATCTATTAATAGCTTCCCAAAGGTGAAACATTTCCATCTTTAGAAATTTCTACAAAGTGTCATTGTTGTCCTTCATCTCAAGCATACGCGTGATGAACTCCATTTGCTAAAATCTATGTAATGGACACATCTAGAGATAATAGATGTATTTGATCATCCAAATATAGCTTCCATAGGAGATCAAGGAGCGTCCAAAGCTTTGAAATTACTTATCGGGGTGATTTTTTCTTTTATCACCTTTTCTACTTCTTTTGTTGTTTTCCCCTGTTTAGCTTGTGAGAATGTTGTTTCACTCATTTTTTTGAATGAACAATGGATTTTTAACTTCTTTTAGCTTGTATAATTGTTGCTTCAATTTATACATTTCCTTATCCAAGTGTCACATGAGTTTTCCCATTTTGCACCAATGGTCGTCGTTGCGGCGACTCCCTTCACACGCATCGTGTTCTTTCAACTTAATTGATTGATACACTTGTTTCACATGCATGCATCTACACTTATTCAGATCTCCACTCATCCTTACATCATCCTTTAGATATGCCTATTTGCAAAATCCCCATGGATAGATTTTGGCTCCCCATCCCTAGGTCTCACATTCACTTGCATGCATTGACCGACCTGAAAGCTCAAGGCCTCTGCCTTGGCTTCTGGAATTATCCAGAGGTTGTCTTAGGCTAGATCCAGCTACACACTACATAGTTTCAAGAGTCAGTCTCCCATATTGGTCACTGAGACTACACAATGAGCAGTCTCGTTGAGTTCTTGTCCCAAACTAAGATGTCAATTGTGGAGTTCCAGTCATCAGGCTTCCATACTAATTTTCGGGACTACACAGTGCGTAGTTCCCACATTCAGTCAGTCACCCCTTGTTAGTAAAAACTGCACATTTCCTCTCATAAGATTCCTTGGCTACTGATTGATCATGCCATAAATTTAGATTTATAAGAGGTAATGTTTTCTTGTCATGAATGTCTATTCTATCCCACAGGTATGACACTCATGAAGCACTTCTCTCCAACAGTCATTGTACCATCAAACCAAAAATATTTTCTTTAAGAGCGACCACTTAAAGAAGTACGGGGAAGCATGTGAGAAAGCACCGGTCTACTTGCTAATATATGAATATGCCCAACTGTTTACGAGAAAGGAATCAACACTAACATGGTAGAGAAGCCAATAATAGTGGTAGAAGGCAACAAGCCAGTACAAGATCAGGGAAAGAGGAAATCACTGACATATAGAGGGAGGAAAAGGCTGCACTGCAAAAGTGAATTTCGCCTTCATGCAGGCAACTTTGACAGCAGAAGCAAAAGGAAGCACAAGACATATATAACATAGGAGAGGAAGATAATATAGTAGATCTTGCAGGTAGCAAAACTCAGATCGCAACAAGAAGAACAATAGTGGAAGGAAGAACACGAGGTGAGAAGCAGAAACTGGAAGGAGAACAAAGGAAATGCCCATGCCAGAGCAACAACACTAATACAGGTTTATGAGTAGGAACAACCAGTAGCTAAAGAAGAGAATGAACATATGCAAGTTCCCTCACCAAATCTAACCATGAGAACCATGTCCAGCTTGAGGTTGAGAGGTACATAGAGCAAGTGATGGCGAGGCGAGCAGTGATCACTTGCGACTGAGCACATACAACATGGAGTAGTAAGTTGGTGGTACAACCACACTTAGGAGAACACTACGCATGCTTTAAGATGAGACGGACATAGGTTCCAAGACCACATGCCTAGATGCCATGGAGGCAACAGTCTGATTTGAGCAAGATAACATCATGACATCACAACACAGTACCAAGCTTGGCATCAGTATATGACCGAGTAGCATCAAGCGGGGGTTTACAAGTTGATGTTTTCCCACACTCCAGGGTCATAGTGTTTTGTCTTGTTAGGCTATCTCTAGCTTATTTTCTCCCACATGGGTACATGTGGAAATCATATATTATTGTAAATATGTTCTAACTGAAATTCCAAGTGTCATTAGTGGAATGTGAACAGTCACTATGTAATGTAAATATTCATGAGGGTAGACAAAGAGTCAAAAAATGAAATTTCAAGGGTCACCTCAATATTTTCTATAAATAGAAGCCCATAACTCATAGAATATACTTTAGGGAGCCAAGATTTTAGCTAGGCATTACTTATAGAAGTCTTGGATAGTATTGTGATGGTCCTTGGCTTCTCCACAATGTAGAGCGAGTATATCTCTTTGGAGGAGTAGGTGGTGTTGACTATAATGTTCCACTATTGGGGCTATTGGTTGTCAATAGTGTATGTATGGATGGAACTTTCACTAAATAGTATATAACAGAGCCAACACATTTTAATACATATGTTTTTATTGTAGTTAGACTATTTTGGTTTCTTTAGCAATGCATGTTATTTAACATATGCATTTATGTATGAAATATTTTGTATGCAATTGTATGAACCATGCTTCATGCATGTTGTTGGTTTAACCCATCACTTTGGATTGTGGACTATTTTCCTTCCAATTTGTGATGTCATTACGCTCATCTGTTCCTTTGAGACTGCTTACTATTACACGCTTCGAAGGGACACACTTTCCTTCCCCCTTGTTGGGACTAATACTGAGGGGTGGAGGGGGGGGGGGGGGGGGGGGGTTGGGTGGGTGAATCAACATTTATCAAATTAGTAGCTCTTTCATTTAATAATCATATTTATATACGCTACTTGAGTGAAGGCAACTCCTGTGTGCACGAAACTATTCTAAACCAGTGTATATCTAGTGAACTTATGATTTAGTTAATTCATCGTATGTTGATCTTTAATGAGTGCATTAGTACTTTATTAACCATTAAATAGATGTGCAGTAATAAAAGAATAAATCATCACACATAAGCAACAGACATGAACAACAAGATTTAAGGTGGAAACCCAATGTGGGAGAAAAACCACATGTTGTTGTCATCTCTGTCTTCTTTGAATATAAGAAAACATGTTTACAATCTTGTACTAGTGCAGTCTCATAATAGTATGCAGGCGCCCACCTGCAAAAGACTACAATCTTTTTTCATTCTCCAACTACTCCTGGAAGGGAGCTACAACCCCCTAGCTCTTGTACTAACTGATATGTTTATTAGTACGTAGGCACCAGCCTAGAGAAGGCTCCAACATTCAGTCATTCCTTAGCTACTACAGGAAGGGAGCTCAACCCCCTGGCTCTTGTACTAGCCAATATGTTTATCAGTACATAGGTGCCAATCTAGAAAAGAAAATGGCCTTCTCTCTTTCTCCCGAGACGACGTTTCATAAATTTTCAGACTAGATACTCCTCGTACACAACAAAAAATTATGAAGCCAATGTTTCATTAAATTTTCTCACTGGACCCATCAGTAACACTGGAGCTCAAAATCAATCACCACTGCAATATAACCAATCACTAAAACCCATCAACATTGAAGAAAATCACAAACAATCAATCTGAACAATCAGATCACTGTCACCAAAACACAGAGTTGAACCCAAAACTCTACATCATCAACCAGAACCAATTGCAACTTCAAAAATCATATTTGATAGTGTATATGCTACTTCAAAGTGTTGAGCAAGTGTGTAGACACACCTTAACCATGACAAACCAACGTATAGATCTGCAAATAGTAACTTAAAACTTCACAGCTATTCCAAACATCAATCATACCCAGATCATATCATTTTTAGAATAAAACATTCACTAGCATTTAGATCTAGCCCATCCATTATCAGATCACACAATGATAAGTCATTTAAGGTCTCATGATCCTGATCCAACATTGTATCCAAAGGTGCATGCGCTATTTCAAATCATATCATTACTATAGCCCTTACAACATAAAATATACTTTAGATAGATGTATTCATGAAAATCCCTTTCACTTGGACACATGGTGTTTGACCTTCTCCTCCTTATATACTTAGATCCTTTGTCAATACCTCATACCAAAACCATAGTTATGTTGTCAGTATTCTTTTATGGTATCAATATTCTTTTTCGTGCTCATTACCATGGGTCAATGCTATGGTAGGAACCCCCGATATTCATTATCCTTAATTTTCCATCCCATACACACTTTTCCTTTTGTGAAAGTGTGTTCATACGTATACGATACTTTTTTCCTGTTAACCCGTGTGGATATGCTACTTGGACAAGTTTAACCAGTGTATTCTTCTTAAACCATTCTCTTTCTTCAATCTCTAGAGTCTGATCTATAATCCTTTGTTTTTACCTCTGATTGACATGTTGCACTATCATAGATCACTGAATATTTTGTAACTTTCCATCAAGGACAACACTTGTACCATAATGCCAACAATCTCCCCCTTTCGACTTGATGGAAACCATATATCAAATAACACTAGGATACTCTCCCATTTTGACATCAAGGGCAAAGGGAGGACCAAGATATTCTTCCCCTTAGTGATGTACTATGTTGTCCATGCTCCCCCTAAGCACATGTAGAGTCCGTAGAAATATTTTTCAAAAGAATGACATGACCCTATAACTCAACTATGTGAGTGTGACCTTCCTATCATCAATGACTCCTACATACATCAATCACCCAACCAAGTGGCGATATAACAAATATGACCATAAATTTGCAATTATTACATCATCCTTCCCATGCATAGTGGGGTTACAAATTACATCATAGGTCTTTACATGACCTTTACATCAAATGATATACATGAAATTTATAACAATGACCCATGATCTAAGCAAAACCATGATAGTCATCAACAACTCTCATACACCATATATGATCTGCACCCTAAGCATCTTTTAGCAACATCAAGATCAACAACATGTATATGTCCATAATTAACAGAGTTATCTGAATAAAAACCACTATGTGGATCAAGAAATATAAGTATCATCATGTAACAAGGTCTTCTATTATAATGCCAACAATGCATTATTAGAAGCATATTCTCCACTTGAACCCATTCCAGCTACTCACTGTCAAATCCGATCATTGCATTTGTTAGTAAAAATCATCAAGGTAGCATCATAAACCAGATATTCATAAAGTCATTAACAATTTATGAAGGAAAAAATAAATTCTACATATCATAAACAGACTCTAATCATCATCAATCAAAACAAAAAAGATAATTTATAATTGACTGAACCATATCAGACCCCTTTTCCTATGTCTATCCCACTTCTTCTTCATCAAAATAACATATATGTGGCTGTGCAGCTTCTAACTCATGTATCTACATGACTTGTCATCATAATAACTGCATATGAGAATTGGAATACCGAGTTTTCACACGTTCGGCTCCCCCTAAGTCTATTATGTCTATATACTGAGCTATGCCACATCTTTCTGACAACAATTCCTTCATCTTCTGTACCTTGGAGTGTGTTGATGTTTGTTCCTTTTGGTATGTTCGCCGATTTTTTCTCCTGCATTCTTTTGCTATATTCCCAAACATGTTACAAGCATAACATATTATATTTTTCATATTCCTTCTATCACAATCAATAGCTTTGTGACCATACATATTGCAAGAAAAACAATATCCTTTAAAGTACCTAGAAATTGATGATATTTATATGTGACAGTTATTAGCTTCAACCATTCTACTTCTGCATCTGGCTGCAACATGCCCAAAATTATGACATATAAAACATTCAACATTATTCATCAAAGGAAAGAAATGATTATCACTTCCATACTTAGGTGTAAATGATTTTCCTTGAAGACTTTCTTTCCTTGGTTGTTGATGGGGTTGACCTCTTATCTCCTCTTTTAGCATTTCAGATTTTGCATTAGAGTTCCTTGCCTCATCTTGTGAGATAGATTTAGCTTAAATAGTTCCATGAAAACCATGACTAGTCTTTATAAGTGGATAATGTTGAACTTTCATGATTTCATCTAACATTTTCGATCCTTTAGCAAATCTAAGATTAAGAGTTTTTGTCTTGTCAAGTTCTTTTCGTAGACTTACTACTTCACACTCTAATTTTTCATTATGCTTGTCCTTTTCAGTGAGTTGATGTTGCACTATGTCTATGACTGTATCCTTTTTTTCCAAATAGATTTTGAGTTGAGTGATTTCTTTAAGGAAATCTTCCTTTTCTAGGGTATAATTTTCATATGCCATGAGTAGTTTATAATCTTGATCATCTTCATCACTATTAGAAAGGCCATAACTATCTTCATGAGTTTAATAACTTCTTCTCTTACCTTCTATAGAAATATTTCCTTTGCCATGAGGACATTTAGAAGCATAATGACCAACTCTTCCACAAGAAAAGAATTTGAAGTGAATCTTACCTTTGAATCTTTTGGAACCCTGCTGAAGTTTCTTCACAAATTTTACCTCACATTCGTCCAGTATATATCCTGATTCTTTGAGATCTTCATTTTCTTTTCCTTTTGTAAAAGATTTGAAAGAAACTTCTCTCATTTCTAATGGACCTCCTTTCCCCATTTCAAAGGCAGTAAAAATTCCATGAAGTTGAACAATAGTAATAGATTGTAGATCTTGATTTTCTTCAATGGAAGATACTTTTGACTCAAATTTAGAAGATAGAGATATCAAAATTTTCTCAACTATAATAGCCTCCTTTATTTCTTCACCCAGATTTCTCATATGATTTACAATCTCATCTACTCGTAAGAAATAACTAGCAATACTTTCATCATTATGCATATTGAGAGTTTCATACTGGATTATGAGAGTTTGGAGTTTAGCACATGTTACCCAGGACTCTCCTTCATAGCTCCGAATTATTCTTTCCCACATTTCCTTGTTTGTGTTGAACTTTATGACGTTGACGAATTTTGATTCTAATAGACTTCCCATTAAAGAATTGATGACTTTGGCATTGATTTCATATGATTTCATTTTTCCTGGATCCATGGGGACTACTGCTAGATATTGGTATCCTCTTTCCACAATTGCCCAAACCTCAGCTCCAAGTGACTGAATATAGGTCCTAGTTCTTGTCTTCCAAAATATGAAGTTATCTTCGTTGAATAATTGTGGTCTGATAGATTTCATTCCTTCATGATTGCATTCCTTCATGATTGCTCATAATCAAATTTATATATGCTACCTCAATGAAGGGAATTCACATGCACACACAACTATTCTTAAGGAAATAAATGTATCTCCAGTGAACTTATGATTCAGTTAATTCATCATATGTTGATCTTTAATCAGTGCACCAATACTTTATTAACCATTAAACAGTAACCATGTGTAGTAATAATAGAATAAATCATCACACATAAGCAACACAGATGAACACTAATATTCAAGGTGGAAACCTAATGTGGGAGAAAAACCACCTATTTCTATCATCTCTGTCTTCTTATAATATAAGAAAAACCTATTTACAATCTTGTACTAGTATAGACTCAAAGCAGTACATAAGCACCCACCTACAGAAGGCTACAACCTTTTCTCTATCTCCAGCTACTATTAGAAGGGAGCTACAACCCCCTATCTCTTGTACTAGCTTATATGTTTACAAGTACATAGGTGCCGACCTATAGAAGGCTCCAACCTTCACTCTTTCTGCAGTTGCTACTGGAAGGGAGCTTAAACCCCCTGGCTCTTGTACCAGTCGATATCTTTACCAGTACATAGGCACTGACCTACAGAAGTGAGTGACCTTCTCTCTTCCTGTAGGGACCATTTTTCATAAATTTTTAGATTGGATACTCTTGGTACGCAAAAACACAATACGAAGGCCATGTTTCATCAAATTTTCACATTGGACCCATTAGTAACATTGAGGCTCAAAATCAATTACCACTGTAATACAACCAATGACTGAAACCCATCAACACTGAAGCAAGTCATAATCATGAGGCTGAACAATTAGATCATTGTGACCAGAACACAAAGATGAACCCAGAACTCTGCATCAACAACCAGAACCAACTACGACTTAAAACATCATATTTCATAGTTTATACGCTACTTCGAAGTGTAGAACAAGCGTGTATACGTGCCTTCACCAAGGTGAACCAACGTATAGATTGGAAAATACTAACTTAAAACTTCACATCTATTATAGACTTTAGCCATACCCAGATCATAACATTTATAGAATAAAACATGCGTTAGCATTCAGATCTAGCCCATCCATTATCAGATCATACAATGATAAGTCATTTCATGTCCCATGATCCGGATCCAACATTTTATCCAAAGGTTCACATGATATTTCAGATCATATCATTACCATAGCCCTTACAACATAAAATATAATTTAGATAGAAGTATTCATGAAAGGCCTTTTCACTTTCGCACATGGCCCTTTGATCTTCTCCTCCTTATATACTTAGATCCTTTGTCAATATCTCAGAACAAAACCATAGTTTTGCTGCTGGCATTCTTTGATGGTATCAATATTCTTTGTCATGCTCCTTACCATGGGTCAATACCATGGTGGAAAACCCTCGTATTCATTATCCTTAATTTTCCATCCCATATGTTCTTTTCCTTCTGTGAAAGTGCATGCATACGTATACGCTACTTTTGTTATGTTAACTCGTGTGTATATGCTACTTGGACAAGGTTAAACAATGTATACTTCTTAAGACATTCTCTTTCTTCAATATTTGGAGTCTAATCTGCAATCTTTTGTTGTTACCTTTGAATTGATGGGTTGCACTTGTCATACCTCACTAAATATTTTGTGAGTTTTCATCAAGGACAACACTTGTACCATAATGCCAACACCCCTCCATGTGTTAGAACCCCTATGAATATCACTTGACTCATTTCAAGGTTAGACACTTTGTTCTGACAAAGATATCACACTTACCTCTATGCGGTATCGTAGTCAAGGCATTGATTTACTACTGACTACTAGGGCTCCTACACCAAACAGTCTGAGGTCTAGTTGGGACTTCTTACCGGGGCATTCCCCTAAGATTTTAGTGGGTCCAAAACCATCAATAATGCTAGTGCTAGAAGGAGGGAAAGATGACAAGTTGAGTCCTAAAAGTATATTTTGATTCTCTGCAAATATTTCATGACTTACATTACAGTTAGTCCTTCAACATGCCTGTCTCATGGATGAATTTTTGAAGTATCGTAGGATCTCTTTAATGACTTGTCACATAACACATATGATGGTGAAGCTAGAGAATCCTTGCTTAGTCACGAAGTTACCTTTATGGGTTTCTGTGAAAGGAATGAAGCCCTCCTGGATTACATTGCTTGCTTGCTATTCACATTCAGGCTAAACGGGCATGCACTGCAATGTTGTGTCACATTTCCCACAACCACCATTCACTCTTATGATCAGATGATCAGAGAGTTGGCCACTGCTTGTTATTGTTATGATCATATATCACTTAATAAAATAAATATGGAATTACAGAAAGAACTTGATTAATCCCTTTTTCAATTATGGAATCGCTTTTGTAATATTGCTTTTCAAATCCCAAAAGATTAAATTGATTGGAAATTTCTTGATGAAATATTTCAGTATATTCTTCACATATGTGAAAATCCTCATGTGTTAAAATCATTCAAACCCCTCCTAGCATACCTTCATGTTAGCATTGCCAAACCCAAGATGGAAAAGGTTGTTTTCACAAGTGAACCTCCATATTCTTCTCATCAAACAACTCTAGCTCTGTAGTGTGAGGTGGGAGAAGTTGCAAACCATCTGTTGAATTGTCACATCCGCCCACCCCACCTACTTCGGATATCTTCACAAAATTGTCTTGCATGCATGTTTGTTGTTACGTAAACTTGTTCTCTCAACCTTCGTCCTCTCATTTTGCTGATCCTTCGGATTGTACTATGTTGTGTCCTAAAGTTATGAACTCCACATTCCTTGTTCGTGAGGATCAAGTTGTCAATGGAGTTTGTGTTAAGTAGCCAACTTGCATTTTCATTTATGATGAGTATGTATGGGAATCTAAAGAATAACTTGTGGTGAAGGATGAACTTCTTCTGTCAGCACCTTATCTACTTTTTCCTTGCATCTTTTGTGATTATGCCATTTCTAACTTATCTTGTGAAAATTCATCCCAGGATGTTTCTACTTATGATCATTCACAAAACACACCAGATGTTAGTCTGTCATTGCATTGCGAATATGACACATATTTCTTTCTGAATCCACCCAATATATAATATTTTCTTTCTGAAAAATCGGAGGGTGAACATTGTTGTTTCTCATCAACTCCTCTGTATTATTCGTCAGACCACGAGGGTGTCAATGAACATCTCAAATTTTCTACTTATGGTTGTTGTGATCTTCTTTCTCCTTCATTCAATCACAATTTTGATTCACTTGCTATTGATATTTCTAAGCCACTGGTATTTGATGCTCTACATGATGATGAAGTGGAAACCCCTGAAGCTATTGAGGAACTTCAGGCCAAGTTGATGGTTATGTCCGGTCCTCGCTGTCTTGAGGTCAAGTCTGCTTCCAATCAAAAATCTATTGAAACACCTCAGGCTTTATATCACTCTCCTGTTTACATTGAATATCATTCTAATATATGTATTTTACATCCTCCACCACAATCACATGATCCCATCGCTCATGCATTGGAGGAATCATACACAACGAGCACTCTTGCTAAGAAAAAGTTGTCTTCCTTTTTCATGTTTTATCATTTCTCATCATCAAAAGAGTGTACATGCTCATTGTCTATGCACAGTTCATTTCAAAACCATGGTACATTTGCAAAGTGTTTTTTTGCACTTTTACTCTTTTCTTTTCTATGGACACATTCAAACTTAGAGCATGTTTTTCCAGTGTATTATCTCTCTTTTGTGTTGGTTTATTGGTATATATTTCTTTTCAACCATGCCTTCACCAACATGGCTCAACCAATGCGTCAGTGGCTACATTGGAATATCATTTCATGTCAGTAGGCCCATGCAATGTTTAGTTTAGGAGTAGGAGTATTTTTTTCTTTCTTCTTTGCTTTTCTTGCATGTTTTGCTTCACTCACTTGTTTTTCTTTTGTTTACTTATTTCCTTTATTTGCTTGTTTCCTTGTTTGTTATACATTGTAGGATTATCTTCACATGAAACCGTGTTTAGCTCTTCAGAAAAGGAAGGTGAAGTACATGAGGACTTGTAAATCTATCAAAAATTGTTTATCTATTGTCCTCTTTCTTTATGAAGAGCTTGTTGTCTTGAGTCAATCATACCCTCATGGAAAAATTGTTCTGAGTCTTGGTGAAAACACAATGCTTGCACTTTTAGCTACTACCACCTACTGTAATCAATTTTTCTATATTCGATTAAACCTTCTCAACTCAGTCAAGTAGATTAATGTGAGGGAAAAACCTTACCAATTATTTCTGAGTTATATATAACATACTTGTATAAAGGGACACCCTCTTATTCTCTCAATAAGTCGGGATCCCTCTTCCACCTCATGAAATAAAAAAGTGCCCATGCATAGTTCTCTGAAAATGAAAAAACGAGAAATAAAGTAAAGGAGTAGAAAGTGAAAGGCTTCTTGCATAGAGAGGTGATTCAAGTAACTTCCTCAGGGTACTAACTAGGCTAGCTAGTAGAGGAGTGATGGTTGTGTTCCTACGTGACTCCGTTGAGTACTGTCTAGGCTTGCTCGTAGTGAAGCAAAACCATAGATGAAACTAAAACTTTGACAATCATATTACTTATGCATCAACATACCCCTCTTCCCCAATTGAAATAACTCAACTGACTTGTCTTGGTGTGTGTGCTGACCGATCAAGAGAATGGTAGGTAATATATCTTTAACTCAAGGTATTGAAGAAGCCATGACAATCAAATAATCAAACAATACTTTCATAGGAGTTAGACTCGCTTTACATGAGACAACGTCCACATAGAGACTTGGAGTTATACCAGTGTGTCGCCAATGTTGTAGCTGCTACAATAACCCTCCAAAATGTTTCCTTTGTTTCATTTTAGAGGCTCCCTCCTCAAATAGCTTGTCTTAGGCTTCCCAAGTACTTGTGTTTTGATTTGAATCTATCTTTCACTTTACAACTTTTGTTCGCTTAAATTCTTTGTCATCTAACCACAAGTTGTCCCTGTCACTTGGTTGCAATCTGGTCCTTGTAGTTCCTTGATGATCAACATAATCCTTGAGGGTAACCATCGTTGCTCTCAGGAATGTGCACTGTAACGCACTAGTGAGCTTATCTAACATAATTGCAAAGACCCAGCTGGTAGCTTCTCTTCTTCTGGGAAATTGCGTAAAGAAATCCAAGCCAGAAAGTGAACCTTCAACTCCAGAATTATGTGAAACGATATAACAGCTAGCCTTCTACCTAAGAATTGTGCAGTCCAAACCCATAGTGAGCACTCAAGTCCAGAATTGTGAAGAGCCAGCTGATAGCCTGTCTTCAAATGGGAAATTATGCAAATCCTAAGAGTTAACCTAGAGCAACTCAGTCCATAAATTGCATAGAACCATACTATGCTCAGAAAATATCAGTGCATGAACCAGTTAGTTTCCCTGTCCTCCCTAGGACTACACAATCTTTCCGAGAAGTTCTTGTAAGGGTTCCTAAAAAGCGAGAAGATAAGAGGAAAAGAATCTCTAGGAAGTAGGGAATCTATTATTAGCTTCCTGAAGGTGACACTTTTCCATGTTTAGAACCTTTTTCTAAGTATCATTATTGTCCTTGATCTCAAGCTTATGCGTCATGAACTCTATTTGCTCAAATATATGTAAGTGATTCCTCTAGATCTCACTTATGCATTAGATCATATAGCTCTATCTTCCCTAGGAGATCAAGGAGCCTTCAGAGAATTTTCGTCTCTTTACAGGGTTAGTTTTGATTTTATCACCTTTCGCTACTTTTTCTGTCACTTTTTCCTGTTTAGCTTGTGAGAATGTTGTCGCAATCATTTTTTTGAATGGCTGCTTGAATTTTTACCTGTTTTAGCTTGTAGAAGTGTTTTTTCAAGTTATACATTGCCTTATCCAAGTGTCTTATGAGTTTTCCCATTTAGCACCAATGATCATTGTTACGACGACTCCCTTCACACGCTTCGTGTTCTTTCAGTTTAATTGATTGTTTCACTTGTTTCCATTACATACATATACACTTAGTCAGATTTGCACTCATCCTTCATATATTCATTTTCTCACACTCCCCATGGCTAGATCTAGGCTCCACCTACCCAAGTCTCACATTCACTTGCATGCACTGCGCAATTTGACAGCTCAAGACTTGTGCCTTGGCTTCAGGAATTGGGAAAGGTTGTCTTGCGTTATCTCCAACTGCGCACTGCGTAATTCCAGGAGCCAATCTCTGAGCTTGGTCACTGAGACTATGCAATGTGCAGTCTCTCCTAGGCCCTATCTGAGACTAAACTATGCATTGCATAGTTCAAGTCATTAGGCTTCCAAATTCACTATCGAGACTCCACAATGGGCATTTCCCACAACTAGTTAGTCAACTCTTGTCAATCAAAGCTATGCATTTCCTCACATTAGATGCCCTAGTTGCTTCTTGATCATATTGTAAAGTTATACTTGTAAGAGATAATGTTTTCTTTCCATGAGTGTCTATTATGTCCCATAGGTACCACACTCATGAAGCATATCTCTCTAGCAACCATTGTACCATGGCAGCATAGAGAGTTCCTTCAAGAGCGATCATTGGAAGAAGTACGAGGGAAGTAGTTGAGGAGGCACCAATTTAGTTTCCAATATATGTAGATGCCCAATTATTTACATAAAAGGAATCAACACTAACATGGCAGCAAAACCAACAACAGTGGCGGAAGATAGCAAGCCATTACAGGATCAGGGAAAGAGGAAATCTCTGACATAATAGAGGGAGGAAAAAAGTTTCAAAGCAAAAGCACATTCTGTCTCCATGTAGGTAGCTTTTATAGCAGGAGAAAAAGGAAACATAGGACATAGACAAGAAAGTAAAGGAATAGAAAATTGTAGATCTTGCAGGTAGAAGAACTGAGATCATAGCAAGTAGAATGAGATTCGAAGGAAGAATAGGAGCTGAGAAGCAGAAACATGAAGAATAACAAAGGCAAGGCGCATGATAATTCTAATATAGGTTGATGAGCTGGAACAACTAGCAGCTAAAGAAGAGAGTGAACAGATGCATGTTCCCTCACCAAAGCTAAGCAGAAGAACCATGTATGGTTGGATGTTGATAGGTATATGGACCAAGTGATGTCTGAGGCCACCAGTGATGACTTGCAGCTAAGGGCAGAAAACATGTAGTAGTATGCTGGTAGTCCAACCACACTTAAGAAAACACTGCATATGCTTCAAAATGAGACAAAGGTAGTTTCCAAGACCACTTGCTGGAACTCCATGGAGGGAAGAGTCCATTGCTTGCAAGATGACATCACAACATCAAAACATAGTACCAAGGTTAGCATTAGCATCTGACTAAGTAGCATCAAGTGGAAGTTGCAATGTTTGTATTTTCCCAAACTCTTGGGTCATAGTGTTTTGTATTGTTAGGATGTCTCTAGCCTATTTTGTCCCACATGGGTATATGTGGAAATTGTATATTATTGTAAATATGTTTTAAGTGAAATTCCAAGTTTCATTAGTGGAGTGTGAACAATCACTATGTAATGTAAAGAGTTATGAGAGTAGACAAAGACTCACAAATGGGAATGTCAAGGGTCACCCCACCCTTTGTTATACATAGAACCTCATAACTCATAGAGCAATATTTTTGCTAGGCATTGCTTACATAAGGCTGGGAGAGTATTGTAAATAGCCTTTCCTTCTCCACAATCTAGAGCAAGTACATATATTTGGAGTAGCAAGTGGTGTATATATGTTCCACTGTTGGGGCTACTCGTTCTTAATGGTGTATGTATGGATGGAACTTTCAGTTAACAATATATAACATAGCCCGCATGCTTTCATGCATATGTTTTTATTGAAGTTGGACTATTCTAATTTCTTAAGCAATGTATGTTATTCAACTTATGCATTTGTGTATGAAATATTCTCTATGCAATTAAATGAATCTTGTTTTAGACGTGTTTCTGGTTTAACCTGTCACTTTGGATTGTGGAATATTATGTTTTCATTTTGTGATGTCATTTTTCTTGTGTCTTCCTTTCAGGTTACGTACTATTACAAACTTCTAAGGGACACACTTTCATTCCCCCTCCATGTGTTTGAACCCCCATGCATCTAACTTGACTCCCTACAAGGTCACACACTTGATTCCCACAAAGATATCACACTTACCTCTACTTTATATCACAGTTAAGGCATTGATTTACTACCCATTGTTGTGATTCCTACTCCAACTGGTCTGGGTCTAGTTGGGACTTTTTACGAGGGAGTTCACCTAACATGTTTGCGGGTCCAGCACCGTCAACAATATGCCATATGAAAATTTTATGTGCAAACATGGTAGCTACTTATGCTTCCTTTTTTGGATAAGAGATAGTAGTTTATTTATGTTCAAGGGTGACAATTGAAGGTCAAAAATTCATTTCAAGTATAGTATAAGTAAAAGTAAAGAAGATATATAAATGCTTAAACAGGGTTAGGAAGATGATAAAATGATTAGAGAAACTTTAATGAAATTCTCTTGAACCCTTACAATCAGTATTTGATGGATTCTCTCTCTTAATAAAAAATTGGTGAGGAAATCAAGGAACAATAGGCCAACATCAACCTCTCTTCGAATTGAAAGTGAGCTAATTGACTTGGTATGAGAAGAAAGGGAAGTTGGTATAGGAGTATATAAAAATGTAACACATAATACATTTGAATATGTAAATAGAAAAAATTAATACAAAGGCTTAATAATGTCTATTAATTCTCGAAAATAACTATATAATATATTACATAAATAAAATATGTACATAAAATAGATTCAAGATTAGCATGCACATAGGCTCGAAGCAAGAAAATGGATTTTTCTGGTAACATGTGCTTGCATGAAGTCCCTATATATTTAGTAATGGCTTTATAGTGGTCAAATGCAAAAAGTTGAATACAGGAGTCTTACTTTTGTTGTCCCTCTACTATAATTCTATAAAATAATCAAATCTATATATATATATATATATATATATATATAATATATTATATATATATATTATATATATATATATATATATATATATATATATATATATATATAATTGAAGGCCAGATAAAATAAGATATGAAGTTGCAGGATTGTAAACAACATAAAATATCTAGGGTGAAGAGAAAAGTATTGTGAAGAGAAATAGAAAGATAATAAGAATATGTTTTAGTCTGTGTTTTCAAGACATTTATGAAGAGAACGTTTTACAACATATATTTAAGAACGGAAGGAATTTATTTCATAGATTATTATAATATTTTACAAATGTAAATACATCAAAATTTCGACCATATTCTACACGTCCTTGGCCATGAACTAAACAAAAGAAGTATTATATAGTATTCGAGAGAAAACAAACATTATTTAAATATGTTCAACCATAAACGTTCAGGCTATAGGTAGCAAGTCCGACTTGGCCAATCCAACCCGATACACCTTCCATATGTAAACACTGTAACAATGATAATGTCTAAGAAAATGGGTACCTGAAATATGTTGGTAATTAAAATGAAAAAATTCCCTTGTTAAGCCTTGTTACATATTGAGCTCCAGAATTGCATAATACATGAAACCTATAAAACTAACTTTGGTAGAAAAAATAGCTCAATATGAAAATAACCAAAATAATTTGAAGGAAAGGGTTTAAATAACAAAAGAAGAATAAAAAATAAAAATATTCAAGGACTTTACCTAAATAACCTTCAAGAAAAATATTGTAGCAAAGAAATCATACAATCTTGACTTAGAAGTGCAAATATGAGTGCCATGGCAGAAGGAGGAAAAAAACATTATACAAACCAAAGAAAATAGAATGGGAATTAACTATAACTAAACATTTGTATGTTGAATGAGCAATAAAAATATTGACTTGAAAATAAAGCCTACAAAACTATGAGCTGAATGAAATAGTAGAGGAAAGGATAAAAAACAATTATACCTAGACCACTTGAAATGTTGTTTTTTACACTAGTACATGTAGTGGACAGAAGATGAATTCCTAGTTTTTAACAAAGGTTACCATGATATAATTTGCAATTTAAAAAAGGATCCAATAGTAATGGACCTTTAGAACTTGCACAACTTCACCTTCAAAATCGAGACTTGCAAGTCATGGAGGAGGAAGAGAGAGGGGAAGTAGTTATTTGAACTTCCACTTAACAAAAAACCACCATTGGATACTAATAATCAATTTGCACCATTCAATTTGTTTTCTTCACATCAGTGTCGATGAGTTGTCATAGGTTTGCTAGGCCATGTGGCCTCTATCACGTGATCGTCATGATATTTGGAACCCGTCATTTTTCATTTCTACAAATGCATGATAAGGTATATGAAAACCTACTCTAGGTCATATTATAAATAAATAATTGGCACTATAACGGGAATTAATATTTATATGGTTAAGTCCCTAATCGACCAAGATGATAACGCTAGTGTATATATATATATATATATATATATATAGTATGGAAATAATTGTTACCACCACAAATCCAAGGTGTATATCACCGCCAATATAAAATATTATATAAATTAAACAGAAGAGTCGATCAAATTTTTCTAGCTAACCCGAGGAGCCATTTTTATAATGATGTAATATCCCTCTATTTCTATGTAAATATATTTTTGTTTTTAAATTTAAGTATTTTAAGTTGTGATGGATAGAAATCCATGGTGAACTCAACTTAGAATGAGAAATAAAGTATGGTGATTTAATAAATGAATTTAATTAATGAAAAAGAAAACAAGAAATTTCTTGGGAAATAAACACTCCAGCTAAAGAGATTATTGTCAAGATCCAGAAACCAACGTTGATGGATAAGATGAATACAATCTTCCTTTAAATCACTCCTAAAATAACTAAGGGTTGATTAATAAGATTTAATATGATTAGAGAGAAAATATATTTAATCACGTAATGTATAAAAGAATGTTGAGTAATGGTGAATAAATCGTCACGGGAAAAAGGCGGGATATAAAGGAAAAGCAGACAATATGCTTTTCAAAAAAAAATAAAAAATGAATAAATAAATAAAAATAAATAAAAAAATTGAAAAAAATTGAAAAGCCTAGGCTAATAGTTTGGTAGACACTGGAAAGAAGGATGTCGCTAAGAAAATATCTGCTAGGGAGGTAAGGCGTAAAATACTTATCTGGTATCACAAGGGGGGCTGATTCCTTTGACAACAAATCTCTGCTTTGGGGGAACTCGACGATCAGTTCATGGCTGGGAGGAAGGCGTTTCGCCAAAATTTAGTTTTAGTTATAAACTCAACTAGAATTTATGCAAAGTTTTTAATTGTTGGTTTGTTGAAAATTTTGAACATTTGGTTTATTTTTGAAGCATGCAATAGGAATTATATTATGTAACTTCTTCATAATATTTATGATCTTTATCATATGGGTTACTGAAATGATTGAATAGGGTAGAGGGAAGTAGTTGTATAGTTATGGGATATTGTATGTATATAGAAATTAAATATTTTCAATAAAAATATATGAGTAGTTGAGTGGTTGGGAGTGCTTACACAAAAACGAATACTTTAAAGAAAATTGTTTTGATATTACTAGTTTCAATAATTGCTATTAAGTTCTACTAAATTTTTATATGATTTGTATCGACACATCGAATTGGGGATATAGCCCAGTTCACCTAATTTTTCTCTCTCGGAATAATAGGAGTTAGTAAATGAATGGACGAATTACTCAAATTGTGCATAATTCTAAGTGAAGTAATATCTTCAGAGTTATAGGAAACATCCTTCAATTTTGAATTGAATATCAGAGGATTATATCTACGTATATGTTCATTCATGACTATAAAGTTAGACTATAAAAATGAAAAATATATAACGTCCAGAGGAAAATCAGAGATTTTAAAATAATATATATACTAGTTAACTTGATTCTTGCCTTCGAGTTACAAGGAAATATGAAGCTCTATAGATTTTATTGAGAATCCTTAATTTTGTACAACTAGAAGGTTACCGCTTCTAACATTTCTAGTAGCCTTGTCTCTGATTCTCTCCAAAAAAGAGAAATTTTCCTAAGTTAATCACAACAGTATACACAAAAAAACCAAGATAGTAATATCCATCGATAGAAATTAAAGAAAGGAAAATATTTAAAAAACATATCTCTTAACATAAATAACGATAAACCGAATTAATAATTTGAAAATGCAGATATATTTAAAAAAATTGGAAGAGGATTACTTTCTTGCAAGCATTTGGTAGATATCAAGAAGGTTGGAAGAAACCTACAATACCAATTCATATGGGTCAATGCTGAACTCTTTCCTCCAAAGGGAAAAAGGACTAATATAAGAGTAGCCATGTGGGTGAGTTATTTTGGTATAGTTTTGACATAAACCCTATACAAGGCGATGAAGGGTAACAATATACAATCGAACTCATGAAAGCCTCGGTAATAATTGTTGGAGCTGAAAACTAGTGAAACTAAACCACCTAGTTGAAGAGTTTCATAATGGAAATACATAAATATATCAAAATCAATCCTTGGATTTCTTATGGAAAAAAACTACATGGAAACCAAACTGAACATTTTGTTAATCACTATAGTTGAATGGAGTTTGGGGATTTATATTCATACATGTGTACATGGACAACATGAAAAGGATAGATCTCATCATAGTAGCCCTAAACATTACTTCCAGATTTAATTTAAGAATTATAGAATTTTCACCATAACCCATCACTGGAAATGTTATCAAAATAGAATTAGAAACAGAGAGAGAACAATGAAATCAGATGAAAAGTCTATAAAGAAATGAATCTTTCATAATACATGAAATTAAGGATTCATACTCATATATTCAAATTAGCAAGGAAATCTGAGAGTACATTTCTTAAAATAATATCACCCGAGACTTTCCAGTGAATGTATGGGTGTTGTTCTAGATAAAAATAGGTAGATAAAATTTAACCCCATAACAAATAAGGATTTCAGCTTGTGAGCCTGTGCTCGAGCCAGAAAGAACCAAAAGAAGGTAGTGATGATCCTAGCAAAGAAGAAACTACACCATACAGGAGAGAAAGTCACATTTTCCCCATTAGGTATGAAGCACTTCATTGAGAAGTAGAGGTGATGAAATGTAACTGACTTGGTCCGAGTGAGAGAAGTCAGCTAATGAACAACAACATTTGAACCATGTTGGGACTTGTAAGAGAAAAACCCTTCAGTATGTATTGGCTAGAGGTACCTTCAGAAGAGGAATTGAGGGATTTATGTTAACCCTATTGGAGAAAAAAAAATATGTAGAAAATGGGAAACATAACCCTTCAAAACAAAATATTTACCTTATGAAGAAAAATCTGCTTCTGTGATCCATTATTTTCCTGGAATGTGCAGTGTAGGAAGGGAAAGAAAATGAAAAGGGTTACTTCAAATACAACATCTCTGTAATTTCATAGGAACACTAAATGAAATTGTATATCGAAACAGAGGAGAATACACTTACTTATAGTAGAGCACCCGTACCTAGTTGAGATAGCACTAGGAAGCGCGCCGAAAAGGGTCTCCCTCTTCCCACGTAATGATAATTAGGAGTATATTTGTAAAATTTAGAAAAGGTAATAGACTTTACAAGTAAACTTGAAGCCCAATTAATAAATCATTGTGGGTATATTTATAAACTGAACCAGGATAAAAAACAAATTGAGTGACTTACTGAGTTAATACTATAAGGAAAAGTTTAGAAAATCCTGGTTGAATTCACAAAATGAGAGTGAAGACCCATTTGTGTTTTGGCCTAGACATGGACAATGTCAAAACAAAAACCACTTAGCTTTTTAGACAGAAAAAAAGCAGGGCATTTAAATAGGTTTGAAAATGAGATTTGTTGAAATGTTTATCAGCTTCAATGGGCAGTGGAGGCGTAAGAGCTCCAGAGGATGCCACAATAACTTGACCAAAAATAGATTTGTGAGTGTCTCCTTTCTCATAGTGACATTGTTATAAGAGCCAACACATGGAGCAAGATAGGAAGGTTCTCGAATGAGGCATGTTACAAATGTTATCGCTAGGGTAAGAGAAGAATAAACCATAGTATCCATTGGATGAGAGCTCACTAGTTCTAACTATCAAAGGGTGGAGACTACCATAGGCCATGTGAAAATCACATGGGCCTACCCTAGGTGGTTCACGACCATTTCACGTGAGAATCAAGTACAACATATGACATTGTAGTAGTAGGAAATGTATATTGAAATAAAGTTAACTGATAAGCTAGAAATCGGCGTTACTTATTTTTATATGGCCATACTCTTCCCTAATACCTAGTTAGACACACCAAGGTTAAATTTATAGTGCACATCCAATTAAGCGTAAGGATTTATAATAACATTCAAACCTCACTATGTATATCCTGATATTTGGCCTTTACGTTAGGAAATGGAATCATTCAATAAATTCATAAAGGAAATGACATATCGACAACCTATACACCTTCTTCACCATATGCCTAGGATGTCACATAATAACCAAATGGATAAATAATTCTTAACACCACGATTATATATTTACATATAGAAAAAGTAGACCACATGATGTTCTCATAAACTAAGGTGATGATTAATGTTACAATGGAAATGAAACCAACAACTATGAATGGAATAAACAATATAAGGGAATGTGGGAAGATTATTTATAGAAAACAAATTAATAATTCTTTATGTAGATGGAGGACTATTTCAAATGGTATGAGAGATCATTTTCAACACTGGGATGGCAAGGAACCATCATAGTAAAGAAAAACATATGCAGAAGTATCAATATAAAATATTGATAGAAGGTTGTATTGTTTTATAATATACGTAATTGAAGAAGGTTGCCACATAATGGTAGAGGATTTACCTCTAGTGATAAAAGTCGATGAAGAATTGTGTATGGAATTGGGTAGTGGAAGTACCCCACAAACATACGAGATTATGGAGGTTATCAAAAAACTGCAAGAAGAGTTACTTACCTCAGAAATAGTAATGAATGCATGTTAAAGGAAAGTGAGGAATGTGAAAGTATGATAAAATAGTTGACCAAAAATTCTAACCATATAAGCATAGAAGCAAAAGGGCTGAAGAGGAAAAAGGTGGAATAAGACTAAGAGAAGTCTAAAAGTTGACATGAATCAGATAGGACATATCCGAAATAATATAAAGAAAATAGGAAAATGGAGTTACAAGGAAATTTTAGGAAAATAAAACCCTCTACTTTTTTTGGGGAAAGGGAAGAAGATGTGGAAGCATGGCTTCTTAACATGATAAAATAATTTCAGGTATATCAGTACAAGAGTAAATTGAAGGCATGATTGGCTATTTACCAGTTGTTGGGAAAATCTAATCTTGGGTGGGAAGAGTCCAAAAGTATACATCGGTTGGAAGAGAAGAGAGTTTCTTGGGATGAATTTTAGAAATAGTTTAAGTTTTTGTACCTGAGTGAGTGATAATATGATGATTGTGCTTAGTAATTCCATGATTTAAGGCTAGCAAAACTAACTATGGATGATTTTGTAGAAATATTTCCAAACTTATTACGACATTTTCCCTATATTAAAGAAGAGGAACCTAAGGTACAATAACATTTCAATTATTTACAAACACCTTACAAAGAAAGGATTGCTTCTGACAATCCTATGTCAATAGATGAATCACTAAGAAAAGCCATATTGTGGTACTAGTTGTTCAAAAATAGAAGTGAAGGTTTAAAACCATGGAAAAGTAATGACAAAACCAAGTCCGTAATGAATATAAAAATACGGAAACCTCCTTACCTTAATAATTTTGGAAAGGATTATTAGAGGAATAAATTCAATAAGGGAAATGTAATTCATACTGCACGATCTTACAATTAGTCAAATCCCATGGAATTGAACAAAAAAGAGAAGTGGGGCCAAGGAGAGAGAACCGTTGAAGTGTTAGGGTTGTGGCGAGCCACAATTATTAAGAGGTTGTCCACATAATATGCAATTTGTTCACAATATTCAAGTAATCCATGAAGTAACGCCTATGAATGGTGTTTCCAGAAATATTCATAGGAATAGTGTTACACTAGAAGATAGACAGGATGAGCATTAATCTACTATGATTAAGATTAAAGGTACCATTCTAAACTAATATGTCTATGCTTTAATTAATCCAGAGGCTACTTTAAGTTATATTAGTCCCTAAATTGTGGAAAAATGTAAATTAAAATCTGAAAAATTCAAGAATGCATGGTTGCTAGAGTTAGTGACTAGTTCCAAAATGTAGGAAACTAGCCAAGTAAGAAAAAGTCTCATTGATATAAATGGTTATCTCACAAAAGCAAGTTTTAACATTCTTCATTCAAGATACTACAATCTTTTAATAGGTATGGATTAGTTGGAGAAACATAGAGTTCCTATAACCTGTTTGCTGAAACAATTAGTTGTATGGTTCAAGATGGGAAAACCTATTTAATTAGAGGTAGACCAAAACCAATATCAGTGTAACAAATTTAAACTTTACAACTAAAAAGGAATGCAAGAAAAGGATATCATATACATGGTGTAGGTGGAAATAGATAAACAATAAATAGAAAACGAAAATTTAAAGACCTTATAGTCATAAGAGAAATCCAAGATGTTTTCTCAGAGGAAATTCTAAGTTCACCCCCTCATAGAGACATAAATTTCTCCATCAATTTAGTACAAGGTTCCACCCCCCTATCTAGAGATCCTTACCGAATGAGTATACCAGAGTTACTATAACCAAAAATGTAGTTAAATGAACTACTAGACAAAAGTTACATGAGGTCGCATGTCTCACCATTGGGGGGGGGGGGGGGGGGGGGGGGGGGGGTTGCGGGCGCATAGTATTGTTAAAAGAAAAGGATGGTACACTTATAATTTGCATTGGTTATCATTAATTAAATAAGTTAATTGTCAAGAATAAATACTCACAACCCTGAATTGATGATATTTTCGATCAATTGAGGGGAGAAAATATATTTAATAAAAAATTATTTAAGAAACAACTATCACTAACTGTAGATAAAATGTGAAGATATTCATAAAACAATTTTTAGAACCAGATATGGTAGTTATGAGTTCGTAGTGTTACCCTTTGGTATCACTAATGCACCAACAACCTTCATGTGTTTAATGAATAATATACTCCAAAAATATTTTGATAGGTTTGTCCTAGTATTCATAGAAGACATTTTAGTGCGTTCTAAAAATGAATAAGAGCACAAAGAACATCTAAAATCGGTGTTACAAACATTAAGAGAACATTAACAATATGTAAAACGTAGAAAATGTGATTTTTACAAATACATAATACAGTAATTAGGTCACTTGATTTCTCGTTGATCCTATAAAGGTTAGGGTTATTATGAATTGTCCCAAACCTAATGATGTCTCAGTATTTCACTCATTCATGGGGATCAAAATATATTATCAAAGATTTATAAAGGGATTTTCAAAATTTGCTTATCCCATTATTTCATTACAGAGAAAGGGAACAAAGTTTGAGTGGACAACCAAATGATAGGAAAGTTTTGACAAGTGAAAACAGCTTCTCATAGTAGATCCTATACTAAAAATTGTAGACCCAAACAAGGAAGTCATTGTTGGTACGAATGCATGTTTGGAAGGACTTGGGTGAGTGGGTATACAGGAAAATGCATTAGTATCCTATGGGTCTAGGAAGTTGAAACCACACTAAAATAATTATGTTGTGTATGATCTAAAATTGAAAATACTGATAGATGCTCCATAAATGTGGAGACACTATTTGTTAGGAAACAAATTTACCTTGGTAACGGATCAGATTAGGCTGAAATATTTTTTCATCCAACCTTATCCAAATTCTAGACAAGGAAGGTGGCTAGATTTCCTTAGTGAGTTTGAACTCGATATTAAACACATAAAAGAAAAAGAAAACAAAATAGCTTATGCTTTAAGTAGAGGCACTCATGCTTTGATGGGAGTATCAGTTAGTAGTATCAATACATATTTTGTGAAAAGAAATAAAATTTCAATGCAAAGATATCATAAATCTCTGGAAATTCAACAAAAAATACAGAAAAAGTAAGTCTCATGATACGCTGAAAATTATGAAAAATCGCTAACCTACTAAAGTAGGTGTACATTTCCAATGTGAGTGTGCTAAAATATATGATAATGGGTGAATATCACAAGAAACCATATTCAATCCATCTTAGATACGAAAAGATCATAACAACATTAAGAAAAAAATATTTTGGCTAGGGATGAAGAAGGTGGAGGAATACTTAGCAAAATGTATAGAATGTCAATACATAAAGGTGGAACATAAACACCTTGCTGGATTACTAAACCCATTTCCCATTCCCAAATGGATGTGGGAAGTGATTTCATTGAATTTTCTTACACGATTACCAAGGATAAAATGATAACATGACTCCCTCATGGTGGTAGTGGACACTTTCACTAAAGAAACATATTTTATACTCATGCAATCTACTTTTAGAGCCACACAAACTGCTAATATATTCATGAAGGAAATGTTTCGACTCCATGGACTAAAGAAGATAGTAGTGTCAGACATAGATCTTGAATTTACCTCCATGTTTGGGAAAGATTTGTTTGGGTTCATGGTAACTCAATTAAATTTAAACTATCATCCCCAAATGGATGGATAAACCAAAATGACTAATCAAATCTTGGAAGATATGTTGTGAATGTACATCATGGATAGGCCTACTAAGTGGGAGGATGCTTTTCATTTATAAGAATTTACATATAAGAATATATATAAAAATTCAATTAAAATGAAACCTTTTGATGCTTTATATGGCAGAAAATGCCATATACTGCTTAGTTGGAGTCAACCAAAAGATCTATTAATATTAGGACCAAATTATTTGCAGGAAATGGAACATGTGGTAGAGAAGATTAGACAAAACATCAAAACTGAAAAATACACGCGAAAATGTTATACAGACAAGAACATCAGTCATAAAGAATTTAATATTGGAGACCATGTTTAAATAAGAGTAAAACCAAGAAAAAGTACCTTAAGAGTTGAGACATGTGCAAAATTGGCTCCATGGTTCTATGGGCCTTTCAAAATCTTGGACAAAATTTGTCCACTAGAATATCAACTGACTTTTCACAACCATATTAAAGTTCACAATGCCTTTCATGTGTCTTTATTAAAGAAATATGTTCATGATGATTATCATAGTATTGATTGGAATCTGTTATAGGTGGAACTTGAAGAAGATTTCCTGTCAGAACCACTTTGCATCTTAGATTAAAAAGAAATATTTCTCTGGAATTGAGTTATCACTTAGGTTAAATTGCACTGGAGGCACTTTACACCTGAGGGGGCTACTTGGGAGTAGGAGGATAGGATGAAAGAAGCTTACGCAACATGGTTCAAGAATGAAGAAAATTAACAATAAACATTGAGGACAATGTTAATCTATAAAGAGGGGGAAGATTTAATACCCCTTTGTTTCTATGTAAATATCTTTTTGTTTTTAGATTGAACTATTTTTAGTTGTGATGGCTAGAAAGCCATGGTGAAATCAACTTAAAATTAACAATAAAGTATGGTGATGTATTAAATGAATTTTATTAATGAAAAGGAAAACTCGAAATCAGTTGGGAAATAAACAATTGAATTAAAGATATTATTGCCAAGATATGGAAAACAATGTCAATGGATAATATCAAGATAACATTCCCTTAAGTCACTTAGAAAAACCCCTAGGGGTTGATCAATAAGATTTAATATGATTGGAGAGAAAACATATTAAATAACTCGGTGTGGAGAGTAACACCAAGTAAAAGTGAATAAAGGACCGCAAGAGAAAAAGGTAGGCTTTAAAGAAAAAGGAGAAGGTGCCTTTTTCAAAACAAAGAAAAGGGAGAAAAGCCTAGGCTACTTTGTTGGGAGACCCTAGAAAGAATCACACCTCTAAGGAAAGATCTTCTAGGGAAGTAAGGAATGAATTCCCTTACCTAGAATCACCAGAGGGGTTGATTCCTTTGGCAATAGATCTCTGCTATGGGGGAACTCAAGGATTATTTCATGGTTGGGAGGAAGGTGTTTCGCCCAAGAGAAGTTTGTGATATAAATCCGGTTAGAATTTTTGTAGAGTTATTAAATGATGGTTTTCTAAAAATTGTTAACATTTGGTTTATTTTTTAGGCATGGAATAAGAATTATATTATGTGTAACTGCTTCATAATATTGATAATATTTATCATATAAGTTATTAAAATGATTGAATATGAGTAGAGGGAAGTAACTGTATAATTATAGGAAATTGTATGTATATAGAAAATAAATATTTTTAGTAAAAATTTGAGTACTTCATTGATTGCAAGTGCTTATTTAAGAATTCTCATTTTAAAGAAAATTATTTTGATATTATTAGTTTCATGAATTTCCATTAAGTTCTACTGAATTTCTGGATGCTTTGTACACACACATCGAATTAGGGATATAGCCTAGATTACCTAATTTTTCTCTCTAGGAACAGTTGGAGTTACTGAACGAATGAAGGAATTAATTAAATCGTGCATAATTATAAGTGAAGTAATAACTTAGGAGTTATACAAAACATCCTTAAATTTTTAATTGAAGATTAAAGGAATCTCTTTGGCTATTTGTTCATTCATGACTATACAGTTAGACTATAAAAAAATAAAATACAAAAATATAAAACCTTGAGAGGAAAATTAGAGCTTTCAAAAAAATAGATATAGTGGCTAACTCGATTCTCACCTTCAAGTTACAAGGTGATATGAATCTCTATAGATTTTATTTAGAATCATTAATTCTCTACAACTTGAAGGTTATTATTGATGACATTGGTAGTAGACGTGTCTCTGATGCTGACTAGATAAGCCAAATTTTCGTAAATTAACCATAGCAGTACACCTAATGGAACCAAGGTTGTAATATCCAGTGATAGAAAGCAAAAAAAGATATATATTAATAAAACATATTTCTTAACATAAAAAATAATAAACTAGATAAATAATTCAATGAGAAGGATATATTTGAAAATTTTGAAAGAGGAGTATTTCTTGCAAGCATCTGGTAGAGATCGAGAGGGATGGGAAAAAGTTGTGACACTAATTCATATGGTTTACTGTTGAATTATTTCCTCCATAGAGGGAAAGGACTGATATAAGGGTCTGAGCCACGTGGGTGAGTTGATTTGATATAATGTTTACATCAACCCCATAAGAGGCAATGGAGGGTAATAAAATGCAATCTAAACCATCAAAGCCTCGGTACAAATTGATAGAGCTAAAAACTACTAAAATTGAACTGGCTAGTTGAAGAGTTTCATAAAATAAATACCTAAATATATCAAAATAAATCCTTTAATTTGTTATGGAAAACAACCAGACTGAATATTTCCTTCATCACTACAGCCAAATGGAGCTGTGGGATTTACTTTTCATGCGTGTGTAGATAGACAATATCAAAATGATAGATTTCATCATACTAGTCGTAAACATTAATTCTATATTCAATTCAAAAATTATAGAATTTTCACCATAACCGATCACTGGATACGTTATCTAGACAAAATTAGAAATAGAGAAAGAACTATGAAATCAAATGAAAATACTATAAATAAATTAATATTTCATAATACACAAATTGAGGATTCATACTCATATATTAAAATTAGGAAGGAAATTTGAGAGTACATCTCTTAAAATATTATCTCCCGAGACACTCCACTGAAGGTATGGGTGTTGTTCTAGACAAAGTTGTAAATTCCCTCTTAAATATTTACATAGAGGGAGTAGATAAAAGTTAACCCCATAACAAATAAGGGTTTCATCTCATAATTATGTTCTTAGTTCGGAAAGAACCAAAGGAAACCAAGGACAATACTAGCAAAGAAGAAACTACAATGTATAGGAGAGAAAACACCATTTTCTATAATATGCATCAAACACTCCATTGAGAAGGAAAGGTGATGTGAAATAATTGACCTAGCACGAGTGAGAGCAGTCAAAACAATGAACGATAGCGTTTGAACCCATGTTGGGACCCACAAGAGAAAAACCCTTGAAAAAGGAGGGGTTAGAGATGCGTGCAGAAGAAGAATCGAGGGATTGGTGTTAACCCTATTGGAGAAAAAGGATAAAATAAATATGTAGAAAATGGGAAACAAAACCCTTAAGAAAAAAGTTGTTTACCTAATGATGGATAGTCTCCTATCATGAGCCATTATTTTCCTGAAATGTTCAACATAGGAAGGAAAAAAATGAAAAGGGTTACTTCTAATAAACCAACTCTATAACGCTCGAGGAACACTATAAATTTCATGCTGAAAATAAGGAGAATACAATTCCTTAAAGCAGAGCACTGGTACCCTGTTGATCCAGCACCACGAAGCATGCTCAGAAGGGTTGCCCTCTTCTATGATAATGATAATTAGGGGTATATTTTTCAAATTTATAAAAGACCATAGATTGTACAAGTAACCCTAAAACAAACTTAATAAACCACTGTGGGGATATTGATTAGTTGAAGAAGGAAGAAAATGAATAGTTTACCAAGTTAAAACTGGAAGGGAAATTTAATCCAATCATGGTTGAATTAGTGAAATGATAGTGAATACCAATTTGTGTTCCGACATGGACATCGACATGGACAAAATAAAAAATAGTGAAATTTTTAGAAAGAAAACAAATGAGGGCATTTAAATAAGTTTGAAATTGGGCTTCTTTGAAATTTTTTCCTGATTCAATGGGCACTGAAGGCATGAAAGCTCTAGGGGAGGTCATAATAGGTTGACCGAAAATGCAGTTGTGAGTGTCTCCTTCATCGTGACATTGTTACGGGAGCCAACACACAAAGCGAGATAAGAAGGTTCTCGAATGAGGCATGTTACAAACCATATCACTAGGGTGGGAGAAGAAGAAACCATTATAGCTGTCAAATGAGAGGACATCAAATCCAACCGTCGTAGGGTGGAGAGTACCATAGACCATGTGAAAATCACATGGGCTTCGCCTAGATGACACAAGATCATTCGACGCGAGAATCAAGTCCAATATACTACATTACATTAGCAGGACAGGTAAATAGAAATAAGGTTATCTGATAAGTTAAAAGGGGGTTGCCCTTTTTTATATAACCATGCTCTTCACAAACACAAAGTTAGAAACACTAAGGTTAAGGTTACAGCACACATCCAATTAAAGATAATGAGTTCTAATAACATTCACACCTCACTATGTATATCCCATTCGTTGGCCTTAACATTAGGAAATGGAGTCATTCAACGAATTCATAGATGAAATGAGATGTCAACAACCTACACGCCTTCTTATCCATATTTCTACGATGTCACATAATAACCAAATGGGTCGAGAATGTTTAACACCAATATTATATGGATAGAAAAATTGGACCACATGATGTTCTCATAAACTAAGGTAACGATTAATGTTACCATGGAAAATAAACCAACAAGTACGAATTGAATAAACATTATAAGGGAATTTGGGAAGATTAATTATAGAAAAAAACATTATATATATGGACTTTTACAAATAAGAATCATGAATTTGATAAATTATGTCATGAATTATGAAAAAATATACATGAGCTATCCATTATTATTGTAGCAAAGAAAGAACAACACTCGGTTGATTAAACAGTATAGTAATTTTTTTCATGGTGTAAATTTTGGTTTTTAAGTTGCATAAATTTTGATGTATATTACAAAAATCCTCTCCTCCTAAATATCTTGGAAAGTATTAATAATATTTAATTATTTTAATTAATATATGGCTGATTAAAATAATTTTTATTTAAATATTGTTTTTTTCCTTATTGTGCTTAGAGACTAATTCTACAAGGAGATGTGTAATTCTTTTGGTTCTCAATCTCGAGTTAACACGTCTATTTAAAGAAAAATGAAATACGTTATAAATGAAAAGACAATATATGTTATTTTAAAAAGAGAAAAATTAATATACATATTTTTCTAGTGTTAATTAAATCATTATAAAACCCTATAACTTAGCATCAAGGAGATTTAGTAAAAAAATTATGCTCACACTCAACCATTAAAAATAACAAGTAATTCAAACTAGAAAATAAAAATAGTTACTTTTTAATAAGAAGATTGTGTAATTCATTCAATTCTTAAATTAAAATTAATATCTCGCATTCAGAAAATATGAATAATAAAAAGTACAATAAAAATCGTAATAAAAATATTTAAATACATAAGATTAATTAATATTAATCTATATTTTATTTTTATTTTATTCTTGTGGTTTACTGTATCAAAGATGGATACTAGTTAAATCAATAGAAATCCCAACTATTTCCCACTCGTGTCAATCATGGTGGGACCAGAATAGTGAGTTGGATGAAAAATAGTCTTATGTGCACTCTTGTTAATCTCGATGGGATAGGAACCAAAGTGAGAAGTATAAGAGCTACTCCTCCCTACCACCCATGTTACACTCACATGAGAAGTTTATATATATGTAAGTCAAAATATTCCATTAATTCAAGAAAAAGTTACATTGCGAGGAGCACAGTTTCAAAACAACATTGGTCTCAATCCTACCAAACTTATTCGCCATATGGTCATGACAGAAAGACACTAACAATAAAAATAAAATGCTTGAGGGTCATGTACAACTTGCCCAAAATGACCAAAACCGCTCAAGTATCAAAATAGAACTCACACTCAACATTTAACATCCATATTACCTGGGGTCATGTCGTCATCCAGGCCATCGCCACATGGTTGGATTAAGGTTTCATGGATGTGCCCACATGGCTAGAGTAAGGTTTCATGGACATGTTCCTACATATGGGCCATTCCTCCCTTCAAGATTGTCAAATCGCTCCTGAAGCCCCTTGTGGCCTTTGAAGGGAGACAAATAGATCCATCATATGTCAATGATTGTGTGAGAGGTCGTTAATAAATCCAATGATCTCGCTGCACTCATCCTAACATTCCTAAAAAAGTACAACAAATATTTATAAAAGTGAGGTTCATAAATAAAATATCTCAATTCCAATGCTAAATGAATATTCAAATGTCAACTATGTATAGACTATATATGGTGAAAATAAAAACCATGTATATATCTCAAGTGGTGAATATCTATATATATATATATATATATATATATATATATATATATATATATATATATATATATATATATATATATATATATATATATATAGATATATAATTATATATATATATATATATATATGAATGAAATGTATTAACAATAACATCATTGGCCTGAGCTAAATAAAGCAATTGAAAATAAAAGAGGCTTGAACCATGTACCACCTAGCCATAGACATTCCATGCTTATGCATATCTCAGCATGATAATAACCCTTGAGTTAAGGCCAAGAATCTTATTGTTAATACATTTAATGTAGTTTTACTATTCTACATTATGACCATGTAGTTTCATCAGATTTGTTTGAAAATCCAACAAAGATTTATTAGAATTAGAATTACAAGTTTAAGCTATGTAGTCTACAAAATCTAAGTAACCATTAGGTTTTCAAGACTTTGAATCTATTTATGTACTAAAAAATAAAATATATAAAATTAGGAGATATCCATGTTAACCATTAATCTATCAAAGACCTAAATTGATCAAATGTTTTATGGTTCAAATCTTTTTTCAATTTTTCTACTCTAAAAGAAATTTACCTCAAAAGATTTTTAAATCCATAACTAAGATAAATTTATACCAGTAACTATATCATTCTAATACTATAAATAAAGTAGACCCATTTTTTAAATTCATAAGTAACTACTATTAGTTCAAAGCACACATTATATTTATACTCAGCCGACAATAACATAGAATAATCACACAAACAGACAAATCGAGAAATAGAAGAATAACACAAATATATTACTAATGAAGAATGAAATCACTTCACATTACATGGAGGACTTGGCCCTTGGCTTGCAATCATTGTCCAGAGAAATTACAAATTTATAGAGGCTGAAGGAGGATCTACAATCCTGCATGTGATTTAGATGAAGATTTAGAAACTAATGGAAATGTTGTAGGTTCAACACGAGTGTGGCGATGATGGTTGGGATGGCAGAGTGTCAGGGAGTTAGTGTCATCATTAGCACAATGTGTGTCAGTTTGGATTCACACTTAACATTCTCCCACTTGAAGCCAAATAAGAGTCATGAATCAAGTCACACTGAGTCCTACCATGCCTCTACATAACTCATGTCTATTTCTTGGTAGAATCTTAGTAAGCATATCAGCAAGGTTCCTATCTGTATGGATATTTTCCAAGGATAAATGTTCTTCCTCCAATACATGTGAGATTCAATGGTATCTTAAGTCAATATGCTTGGTTTCTGAATGAAATGTTGAGTTTTTCACCAAGTGAATGTCACTCTGACTATCACAATATAACACATACTTGTCTTGCTTTATTCCTATCTCTCCTAGGAATCACTGCATCCATGACATCTCTTTACAGGCTTTTGTTGCAGCTATGTACTCTGCTTATGTTGTAGAGAGGGATACTATTCTTTGTAGCCTTGACACCCAAGATATTGCTGCTCCTGCGAATGTATACAAATAACTTGTAGTGTACTTTATGGTGTCCATATCTCTAGCCAAATCTGCATCTGTAAATCCTTCAAGGATAGTGTTATTATGACAAAAACATAAAAAATAATGACTAGTACCCTTGAGATACATCAAAATCCATTTTACTAGTTTCCAATGTTGTTTGCTTGGATTAGCAAGGAACTTGCTCACTACTCCGACCGAATATGCAATGACTGGTTGTGTGCATACTAGCATACATCAATGTGCAAACTTCTAAAGCGTAAGGAATCTTGCTCATCTCTTCCTTCTCCTTGTCATCACTAGGACATAATTCAGTACTCAACTTGAAGTGGGATGCAATAGGTGTACCAACTAGCTCAGAATCCTTCATATTAAACCTATCAAGCACCTTCTTGATATATTTTTCTTGTGACAGACACAACCTTTTGTTTTCCCTATCATGCATAATCCTCATTCCCAATATGTGTTATGCTAATCCCAAATCCTTCATTGTAAATTTGTTGCACAAATATTTCTTCAACATATTGATCTTATTCGTATCATGCCCAACAATCAACATTTCATCCACATATAACAATAATGTGATACACTTTCCTTGATCATACCTCTTGATATAGACACAATGGTGAGCTTCCAACCCGTGAAAACCATGTTTCAACATGAATGAATCAAATTTCTTGTACCATTGTCTAGGGGCCTATTTCAAGCCATAGATACTCTTCTTCAACCTATAAACAAGGTCTTCTTTTCCTTTTTCTATGAAGCTTTCTCGCTGCTCCATATAAATTTCTTCCTCCAATTCACCATGAAGGAAAGTAGTTTCTACATATAACTATTCAGATTCTAAGTCCAACGAAGGAGCAAGAGCAAGAATGACTCTAATGGATGACATTTTAACAGTAGGTGAGAAAATTTCATTGAACTCAATCCCTTCTTTTTGGGAAAATCATTTCACCACCAGCCTTGCTTTATACCTCTCCTTATTTTTGTCACCTTCATGCTTAATCCTATAAACCCATTTGTTTTGTATATTGTTTCTACCATTTGGGAGGTTTGCCAACTCCCAATTTTTATTTTCAAGCAAAGACTTCAGTTCTTCTTTCATTGCTTTCTTCCATTCTTTGCTATTCTCAACTTTACAAGATTCTTGAAAATAATTGGGCTCACCTTCATCAGTCAACAAAATATAGTTTGAAGGAGGACACCTTTGTGAAGGCTTATGAGGCCTAGAAAAGCTGTGAATCAACTATGGTGGTGTATTATCAGGTTGAATCTCCTCTAAAGATTCCTGCAAGATTCCTTCTTCTTGGTGTTCTTCATTTTCCACTTGTTGTTCTTCATTTTGCACTTATTATTCTTCCTGTTCCTCAATTTGATGTTCATTTTCTTGTATTGGTGGGATGTTTTCCTACTGCTCTTCAAACTTGTCAATAACTTTCTTGATCTCCATCTCACCTTCAATCCTCTTAAACATTTCTGACTCATTAAATATAACATCCCTACTTCTAATAATTTTATCTTTGACGAGATCCCATAGAAGATAACCAAATTATTCATCCGCATATCCCATAAAAATGCATTTCATAAATTTAACATCTAGCTTAATTCTATTTTCTTTGGGAATATTTACAAATTCTTCACATCCAAAGATTTTCAATTGAGAATAATTCAACTTCTTACTAGACCAAACTTCTTCAAGGATACCGCCATCTAAGGCTGTAGTTGGAGATCCGTTTATGAGGTAGCAAGCGGTCGTGACTTCTTCAGCCCAAAAATTCTTCTCCAAACTAGAATTGGACAACATACTTCACACCTTTTCCATCATGGTTTGATTCATCCTCTCTATGACACCATTATATCGAGGAGTACCAGCCACAGTCTTCTCATGCTTTATGCCAAACCTGTTACAATATTCCTTGAATGCATTTGGGCAATATTCTCCACCATTATCTCCTTTTAAACAGTTGAGCAATTTTTTAGTTTCTCTTTCAACAACAACTTGAATTTTTTTAAATATTCCAAACACTTCACTTTTACATTTCATAGGATATGCCCAAACCTTCCTGGATGCATCATCTTGTAAATGTTACAAAATATGATGCTCCTCTTGATGACTTGATGTTAACAGGCTGAAAGATATGAGTGTATCAATTTTAACACATTTTTCTTTCTATCATGGCCACCTCTAAGGAATGAGACCCTTCTTTGTCTATCATATATACAATGCTCACAAAGATCAAGATTGTAGGATTTCAAACATGGCAATAATTTTTACCAACAAGGATTTCTAAGTCCTTCTCGCTCATCGGACCCAAGCACTTATGCCACAGATCTGTTGAATTTCCTTCTTTTGTGACAACAACCAAATATGATTTTCCTATTAGTGCCTTCAATGTGTATAATGTTCCCCTCTTGCATCCTTTGGCCATGACCAATTCTCCTTTGCTAATTTTCCAACCTCCTTTTCCAAAGCTTGTGGAATAACCTTCATCATCCAGTCATCCCATAGAGATCAAACTCATGTGCATTTCTCGTACATGACTGACCTGTTTCAACAATATATCTTGTCAATCCTTCATCTTGATCTTGACATCTCCCACTCCAACAATTCTTCAAAAATGATTATTTCCCAAATGAACTCTACCATAATCACCAGGATTATACACAACAAAACTATCTTTGCATGGGGTTGCCTAGTTAGATTCCCCAAAGTCAAGGATCTAATCAACGCTACTGCAAGATGTATATACACAGTCATTGTCTACTAAAATAATAAACAACACAACACCATCTGTGGCTATAGGAGTAGTCTCACCTTCATTTGTGCTGGATGACTTGTGATTTGTACTTTTCGGTCTCTAATCCTTTTCTCCTTTCTTCGAGAATTGACATTCTTTCTTCATGTGCTTGGGCTTGCCAAAATGAAAGCAGGTGATCCTTCCTCTCCTTAATTTTGGTCGGCCTCTCGATCTTGATTTCCCTTGTCGGCCTCGATCCATTCTCCTACCATGATCAGCTAGAGCTAGAGCTTCTCCTCCTTGATTTTTTGCAATTGACATGAGTCATAGGTCTTCATTCATTAAACTATTGTTGAAGTGCTCATAGCTACAATTAAATTTTCCCAGTTGTCTAGCATAGAACACATTAGCAAAATGACTCTAATTTCATAATCTAAAATGATTTTAATAGAGGCAAGATGATTAGTAATAATATTAAATGAATTTAAGTGCTCAGCAATTGAAGCAGCCTCCATATTGAGATTGTAAAGCCTCCTCATCAAGAATAATTTGTTTGATGTCGTGTTCTTTTCATATAGATCATGGAGTTTCTTCCATAATTCTTTGTTGTATTTTCTCCAGACACATTTAAATACACATTCTTTGCTAGATATTGCCGAATTATTGCAATCACCCTTCTATCTAGCTTATTCCACTCTCCATTCATCATCGATGAGGGTTTATTTGTTGTGCCCTCAATCAGAAAATATTGATCCTTTAAAATCATTTTATCCTCCATTTGTGATTTCCATAGGGAAAAATTAGCCTTGCTCAACTACTCCATATCTATAACTATTGTTTCCATTTTCAATAAAATTCACATTCCAAAAACAGCTCCACTTAAAAATAAAACTTCAATTATTGCACCTTTTAAAATAAAAGGCCAAAAAATATCAACCTCCTTCTTTCTTTTAGTAAAAATTTTATATAACAAACTATGACTCTCCCCTTTTACTTTAATTTTAAAATAAAATAAAAAATTAATAAGATTTTTTTTTTTGTAAAGCTTAGTAGATCCTTTTTATATTGATATTTCATGAAAATAAGTATGCCTTTAACAAAAATTGCAGGTGGCCTCAACTTGTCTGCAGGAAACCAGTTCTGTTGACCACGTGTCTATAACAAATGATGTCCAAAATTTAAAAGAGCTTTGCTTACCATTCAAGCTACATTGGAAAATTTATCTACTATATAATTCTTATTAAAATAGTAAATGCTAACCATCATATGGATAAAATTCTACTGAAAGGGTTGCATCAATCATCTGATGAGTCCACTGGGGTTGGGGCTTTCGCGTTTGAACCCAGGATTTCACTTCTCTTCATATCATGAAGACTCTGTTCAATCATATTCACCTTGAGGTTGTTGTGATACAACTATAATTGGACACATTGGATCTCCTTTTGCAGATCCTTCATGCTTGCCTCAGCTAGTCTATCTTCCTCTGGTTCTTCTCTTTCCTTATAGGTTGTCATTGCGCAAGCTTGGATGTTTTTCATGACCCAATACTATTGAATTGTTTGGCAGAACAATGTTTGGCATCCTCTGGTATTCCTGGAACCTTTAACCATTGTTTCCCATTCCTCTACCTCAATCTCTTGATTTTCTATGTTATTGTTTAGTTATCTTTCCCATTCGGAAATTACTACTTTCACCTCAAGCAGTGTTCCTATGATGTATGCACTGATCAAGTTTTGCATACTCTCCTTCCCTATTTTCTTGCCTCCTTTTCTCAGTCCCCTGCTAAAAGTTTGTTTCAATCCTTTCATCTTTTTTCTGACCTTTCTCATTCATCTGTTTACTTTCTTTCCTGATTTGTTGCCTTCCTTTTCCATCTTCCCCTCTTTCTGGCTTTCTTCCTCCTTTTCCGAGTGGCACACCTATAAATAGGTTGGAGCATGATTTAAGTTCTCAGGCTCCAAATTTCTCTGCACTTTGCTTGTTATATTACCTGAAACATAAACTAGGAAAATAACCTAGTATGTCAACATCATATTAAACAGAGTAACCTTAGGCTTCCCCCTTTCCGAGTGGGGCTTCTCTCGAACAAGCTTTTTCAATCGCTTCGTGCCTGGAGAACCATGATAACCACCATTAACAACCTGATTCCCCCCTCCCTCCTCAAAGAATTGGAGACCAATGACCTCCCCATCATTCCGGTGGTTTCTCATTGGAATTTAAAGATCCCAGTTACCCGGCGTTCACGACGCTTCTCTGCATCTTCACCCAACTTTAACTATAGGCCTACCCTAGGTATCGCCACCCTAGCAACCAAGGGAATGATCTTAGGAGGCCCTGGGTTCTGACAAAGGAGCTGAGAAGGAACTTTCTCAAAGCTATTTCCCTACCTGATTCCCACCACAATTAGTGCCTCTGTTCATGTGACCCTTGTCCAGGTCCAAGCTCGGCTTAGGATGGAGGATTATGAACCTTATCAACAAATCAAAGGACACTTCTAACCCTCCACACTTTACTAAAACCCCTTCCTTCTCAAGCCACACGCTCAACCAAAACAACTTGATCGGTTTGTTCCTTCATAAGAAGAGTTTCAACGTAAATCACATGTAGAAAATCTTCGTCGACGCGTTTTGATCCAACTAGTGTGGTTCATCGTCAAGACAAATTGAGGAGTAGAATCATGGCTACCAATTAAATATGGAGAGAAAATCTTCCAAACAGCTAGGTTGACTAAGTTGACCATCGACGGCTATATAAAACAGCTAGACTATATAATAATATTAAAATGTTAATAAGTCAAAGGTACTAACTTATAGTAATAGAATAATTATAACTAATTTTTTTCTTATAACTAATTATAATATATTAGTTATTCTATTTTATTTTATTAATATATTTTACTTAGGCTATTAAATTAATTATTTAATTACTTTTTAATTTATTTATCATATATTGCTAGGGATAAGTAAAGGGTTTTTTTTTTATATAATAGAATGTTATACTATTTTATTTATTTATATATTAAATTATCTAATTCTAATTTAATTTAATCAATTGAATTGCTAGCTATAAGTAAAAGGGTGTTTATATATTAGAAATAATTTTATTTTTATTTATTTATCTATTTATTATTATTATTATTATATTTTGAATTAATCTATTAATTATTTGTTAATTTATTTAATCATTTAAATCTCTAGGATAAGTAAATGGTTTTTAATAATAATGATTTAATGGAATTAATAAATTATTTTTTAGTATTGGTTAAAATTAATTTTTATTTTATTTTAATTTCATTTATATAGAAGCTTAATAACAAATACGATTAATAATAATAATAAAATTTGATTAGGATGAGCAACAATTTTTTAAATACAAGAAGGACAAGAAGAGGACACTTAGTAAAAAACTTAACCAAAGGAGAAATCCTAGGAGGATGGAAAAGACAGCTCTAAGGAGAAGGACCTGGGAAAATAAGGGGAACCCTAAGAAGAAAAGGCAGGGATCCAGCAACGACTCATCTTCAAGTTGTCATCTCTATTGAGATTATTACGCCTTTTTTCAATTTCAATCACTTCCCTGGATTTACAGTGATGGAACTGTGCAACCTTGGTAATAACCTTGGCCTCCTCAATATGACCATTGTGGAAACCCCAAAGCATGTTCCAGTAGGACGTAACACAAGCCGCCTTTTTGTCCTTACACGAGAACATATCTACCCTGAGACCATGACCAGGGTTCCAGAACCCCCTTCCCTAGTTGACAATGTTGACAAATTCTCCCCACAATAACAAGCTAGAACCCCAAGAGAAGGAGAAGGTCTCGACAGTGGCCTCATCTGAGGGTGTCATTTCCATTAACTAGTGTTCATCTTCTAAAAACATGTTTTCCATACAGTCGTGAGTGAGAGTCGACAAGATGTACCAGTTCTTGTAGACGAAAACTAGTCACAACTGAACGTCCGTCAACTTCCACCACCCTCAACTGCATGTCCTAACTTATCTCATTGCATGCAAATGCCTCTTAGCCTAACTTTCTTCCATTTTTGTCTTTTTGTCCACCAGCCTCGCTTATCGCCCGAAGGACTCACCATGAGCCTTCTTCCTTCGTGTGCCGCCCTTTCTCCCGCATGATTTTCTCGAGATGGGGTTTCCATGACATCCCATTATTTCCCTTCATTAATCCTCTCTTACTGTGGCTACTCCTACCGTGACTTTACTCCATATACCATTGCCTTCCTCCCTCTTCCAAACTTGACACGTGGCCATCTTCTCTCCCCTATGCCCTCTTGCAAAGTTGTCTTTACCCTGTACTGCTTGCTACCCCACTTCCATTTACTTTCTCTAGTGGCCTCATGCCTACCTCTTCTCCCTCTACCCTCCGAGCTATCTGAGAGGCTCATCCCCCTTCGTCCCAGCATGTCCTATGGCCTACCTCTTGTTTATTTACTCACCCTACCTTTCACACCATAATCAAGGGTATTTTAATAAGGTTTAAAATACCACAGTGTGCATTAGTTTGGCTTAACACTTAACAACTACATGCATCATACATATTTCTTTTACACTACATAAAATTACAATTTTCTTGATATTATTTTCCCAATAAAGACAAAAACTATTCATTGCTTATGCGTGCAAATCATTCTGAATGAGCTTTTCAACTAACACCTCCGAACCTTCTTATGCTGACCTTTCTTATGCTTACCTTTCTTATGACCATAGAAGTTGCTTTACGAGCATAACCTCCGAGCCTTTTTATGCTTATCTTTTCTGTGACCATAAAAATTGCGTTGAGGAGCTTTCATGAAATGTATTAACTTTGCTCATGTCTATGTAAATATGGTAACAGATTTTATTACAAGCATTATGATTTCTTGTAGAGATGCTTTCATGAAATCTATTGATTTTGGGCATGTCTACGCTTTCATGAAATGTATTGACTTCGGGCGTCTCTATGTAAATACATATTATATTACAAGCATGAAGATTATAATTTATATGGTGATGTTTTGATGAAATGTATTTACTTTGATTAATTTGTGACATATTATTTTATGTTTATGAGATTTTTAAAATATTGAAGGATGAAATAACTTTATATGAGTTATCCTTTTTCGCTAAACAGAATTGAGTTAAAATATTCGCTTTAAATTAATGGTTGTTTTTCATTTTCTAACCCTAATGATATTTATCAACAATTAAATTACGTCAAAATATTCACTTAAATAAATTGTGGCTCTTTATTTTTTAACCCTCATGATATTGAGCACCGATCATTGCACTGCACACTATGTTCGACAAATAGTGTGCGGGAAGCATTGCCTGTACATAGCTCTGATGATATTGAGCACGGATCATTGCATTGCACACTGTCTTCGACAAAACAGTGTGCACGAAGTACTGACTGTACGTAGCGCGTCTATTTAAACAGTGTGCATGAAGCATTGGGTGTACGTTGCCCGTCTATTTAAACAAATAGAAGTATATGCTGAAATCTGATGAATATGAATTAGCGTTGCTTAATAGCTGTAAATATCAGAAACGCCGTTGTTTCTCATAATACCGAAGGCTAAGATGTTTTATTTTATTATTTCGAAAAAGTGAAGTTTTGATAGTATTTTTAAACTATAACGTGCATTATAAAAAAATATGAAAAATTAATAATCTATTGGAGATAAAATAGATAGAGTGGCAATAAGTATAAATGTGCACATTGCAAAGCAGTATCATTTTACTTCTATGACCGAAAATATTTCTATATTGTTCTATATTATTATTAAACATTTTCTCGAGTAGAGTTTATATTTTATTTATTTTATATTTCTATATTGTTTTATATCATTATTAAATATTTTTCAAGTAAAGTTTAATATTTTAGTTATTTTATATTTTTAATTAATTTTTATATTAATTTTTAAATTGATTTTTTATTTCTAAAATATATAAAACATATATATTTTAACTATACAAGAAATTTGATTAATCTAAATATTCTTTTTTATTTTAAAAAAAGTATTAGTAATAATAAATTGAAATTTATTTTTATATTTTCTTCGAAATAGAAACAAATTACTATTTTTTCAATAAAAAATATTCCGATAACACTTCTCTTACCGGAAGATTAAAGATTCAAGAAAAGGTCGAGTCAATGATGTTATCATCTATTATTAAACTAATTAATAAGTACGGATGTTAGAGAAACTGCGATTTTTGCTATGAGATGAGAAGTTGTATGCTCTATTTTATTAAAAATAAAAATATAATAGTTTTCTACTCTATAAAAGAAGGTTGAAACAAAATACATAAACACCAGAAGTAATAGAAAGTGATATGATTACATAAATATTTTCTATTCTATAAGAAAATGTTTATTTTACAGAAAGATATGATCACATAAACATTTTCTATTCTATAAGAGAATGTTTATTTTATAGGCTCAGAATCAGTGAGCTATGTATTCTTTCATTATGCAATATCTAATTAAATAAATTAACAGACAGTTAACCATTGAATAAATTAAAAAGAGACTTAATAGCTTTCATCAACCAAAATACAATTAATAAAGTAAACAGAGAAACACAAAAATGTTTCAGAAATTCGACTTTTAGCGAAAAGCCGAAAATGTTTAACAATGTGAACGATGTCCAGTCTTAAATTGAATTTGTAAGACATTATACATGCCATGGATGGAGTACATTAATTACGTAGGAAAGAAACTCTCAGGATCACCCGACCATTCATGGCCGGGAAGCGCTTCCTAAAAATATAGACCCAGATTTCGCCAAAGTCAAGTCGCTACTATTGCTATTGTTAATTACTGAAACTCTTTCACAGGAGGGGCACATCCTAAGGGTTGACGCGGGCCTCAGAGGTGGCGCTGACATTTTGAGAGCTTTCAGTTTTTCCAGCTCCATGTGAAGTTTTCTGTTATCCTCTGCAAGTGCCTCATTACATCTCTTCAGAACCTCGCAGTCCACTTCGATTTGCTTCAGCTTCGTCCTAGAAACAAATTTATAACATTTAATTAACCTATAGCAGAAATCGATCAATAAAACTGCATCCATATGATCAAAACTTTTCCCAATTATAAATTTGCTGGAATTTTAAGCTCCAAGTCACCCTTCAAACTTACAGGACAAATTATGTACATCTGGATTCGAAAGAGATAATTTCCAATATTATAACGTTTACATGCAAAATACAATGAATGAATGAGCTAACCTTGCTCGTCTATTCTGGAACCACACATCAACTTGTCGAGGACGGAGATTCAACTGTAACGCCAACTCTTGTTTTTGCTTCTGCGGAAGAACAAGAAGTTACAACAGCCGAAATCATGACGAAACACAAATGATAAATGAATACCCTGAATAGAGACTTACAGATTCGGGTGCCCTGTTCTTTTTGAAGCTCTCTTCCAGAAAAGCACACTGGTCTCTGGAGAATCTAAGCTTCTTCCTGGAACTGCCCTCTTCTTCCACATCGTTGAGTACCCTCGGCCAAACTTGGTCATTCTCCAACTCTTCGCCATAGCCCCGTTTTCCCTTGATATCGGCATACCCGTTCGCCCTGTTGGTGGCGTCGGAATCCACGGTGCTGCTGTTGGACGACGACACATTGATGGCCCCTGCATCTTCGTTGTAAAGATAGGACGCTGGGAATTTGTTGGCATCAGATCGCCATGACACGGCTACCGGATGGATCAGAACCTTCGCTTCTCCCGCTGATCCCTCGCCACCAACACCAATGGTTTCTGCACAATACGATTATCGTTATTATTATTCAAAAACACTATGAAAACAAGAGACATCTCAATCAAAACACCGTTAAAATAAAATTCAATCTGTTCTTAAAGATTAGTTTTAACAAGTGTTAAAGAGGGCAAGAACATACCAATCGATGGTGAGGTCTTCTCCCAGGGCAGAGTGCCGCGTTCCGAGTCAGGAGCTGATGGAAACAGATGTAACTGCACAGGAGGCCCAATCACATTTCTTTGCGAAACGTACATCTCATCAGTGATTGTCGCATCACGTATACCCAAACTTAATGAAAGGTCTACACAGCAATCCTGATCCATACCGCCTTTGTTTTGGCTAAGGTTTCGATAGAGTGGGATGATTGAAGAAGGAATAAAATAGCAAGGCGATATATAGGGGGAGAGAATGGCGATAGATCCAGAGTCCGGCCTGACCCCTCAATCTTTAACAAAAATTATAATAATAATTATTGACGGTTAAAACGATAAAGGTTAACAGTCAAACACAAGGTTGATGGTCCTTGACAATTTAGGGTGTTGACAGCCTAACATCGTATCTCATTGACCCGTCTAGTTGGCCAACGAAGAGAGGGCATACATTATTATTTGAAAACAAAACGCATGGCTGTGGCAAATCGTCTAGCTAAAAAAAAGTTTATATGACATCATTTTTCGAATTTTTCACAACTTCTCCAATTTCCCACACCTAACATTTATCGAGTTCACGAGGTGAGATAATAATGTAGATTTGAATTAAATATCCGATTTTTGAAACAAAGGAATTTCTCGTTCAAAATGGACGAAAATCTGATAAATTTATTCAATAAACTAAATTTTAGTTTTAAAAAATATAATAATATTATAAAATATAATATATTAATTTAATATTTTATTAATTTATAATTTAAAATTATTTTTGTTTGGTTAGTTTTTTTGGACTTAAGGAAACAGGTTAATCTAGAAGCATGTGGGGGAGTGAAAGTCTGCTCCCTTACAAACCACCAACTAGTTATTCGAAGTGGCATGGTTTTCTTTGAATAAGTGTGATGAGTCAACCTTAGTTTTCCTTGAATAAGGGTTATGAGTCAACCTTCCTAAGAGGATAACACCAAGAAATAATTGTCTTCATTGCTAATTTGAGTTAGGATATGTTTTCCCACCCTTTATTAAAAAACATAAATTATAATTAATAAAATAAATTATTATTAATATAATGGTTGTTATTAATTTTAAATAATACTAATGTTTATCTATTAAATTTTATGATTATATTTAAAAAACATAAAAATAATATTGTTAAAAATATAATGTAAGTGATAATATAATGTAGTGATAAGTTACCATTTTAATAGATTTTGAAATTAAGATTTAATGTTAATTTTGTACTTTATATTAATTTGATTCAAAAACATTTTAATTTTTAGATTAATATTAATTTTTTATTATAATATTTGAATGTTATATTATCTTTTGAGTTTTTATTGCACTATATTTTATTTTTAGACTTATATTAATAATATTTGTTTTTTTTATTGCAGTATTTTTATTTCTAGATTTATATTAATATTGAAAGAGTGTGGAATGACCTACGATGGAGTTTTTTACCCAATGTCTCAGATTTCAAAGTGAGTCCATCATTGGGGGAACGCAAAACTCCTTCATAGGTCATTCCACACTCTTTCAATATACTCCACCTCTATAGACTCATTATTCAAAAAATATATTAATAATATTTTTAACAATTTTAATATTTTATGAAGTGATTTTTCTTTTGACTTTTCAATGATTTAGATAAGGTATTGCAACTTCTTGTCAACCCAATTTGAGGCACAAGGGGTTTTGATTTGAGTTTGAGGCACCCACGTCTTTCATGTTGTTTTTGTACATTACATACTATTGTACATTACATACTTAGTCATAGTCATGCTCTTAATCTAGCATTTCCTTTAATTTTAAAATCATATAAGTTGTAAAAATCTTTTGGATTTACTTGATATCTCTTAAAAAATTCTTTAGAGATGTTGCATCCTCAAATTTCATAAATATATAAAATAATTACAATGATGAGTTGCAAAGAAAAAATTCCTTTTATACGAGACTCAATAGTTTACATAATTTCCATTTTTTTCAATATTGAAATAAATTTTTTTCCATTTGTTTATCCATATTTTATTAAATTTCATATTAATCTTATGTTGTATATTAACTTTCAAATGTTTGTATTACTTTACTTTGGTTATGATTTAGAATGTGAATATTAACTCTATGAATTTTTTAATTTTAACATTTATTACCAATTCAAAAGCCATACTTATAGTAAAGGGCAATATTTAGAATTCTTATTTTTTTGGCATGATCATGTGCACATTTCTCCATAATAACAATATATTATGTGAATAAAGGAGAAGCATTATGACTACTTAGTTAAATTTACGCAAGAATAAAATCATCCTCGAGAGAGCCCTCTAACTTTTATTATTTATATATATATATATATAATATATATATATATATATATAGCTAAAAGAGTGGTAGAGGAGGAAAAACATTACTTGAATCCAATATTACAACAAATATCTTCTAACTATGGCCCTTTATTTTTTCACTTGACGACAACAATCTCATATAGATTTACTATTACAATTCTTTAAAAATAACATTTTTCTACTCTATTTCAAAAGCTAATTATAAGTAATATATCAAATCTTTTTTACAAATTCAATAAACAAGTTATCTTTTTTATTGCATTATTTCTCCATAACGATATTAAGTTACATTACATCAAAATAAAGTGATGAGTTATAAATTAAATTTAATTTTAAAATATATTTACTAATTTATAATTTAAAAATGAAATATGCAAAATTTAAATATTATAAAATATCATAAATTAAAATTAAATTATTATATTTATATATAATAATTATTATAGCTAACTAAAAATATATATAATTTTCTAATTATTCAAAATGTTTAACATTTAAATCAAATGTTTTCCTTCCATAATTTGTTGAAATCCTCATCAATGAGTATGAGAAATCATTGAAACAGCTTTTTATTTTTTTAACCATGGTTAAACATCACAATCCGTTCCAATATCATTTGTTGAAGTCCTCATCCATGGGCATGAGAAATCATTGAGGAAACTTTTTATTTTTTAACCATGGTCAAACATCACAATCCGTTTCAATATCATTGAGTCAACGTTTTATTTTTTTAATCATAGTCAAACATCAAAATCCATCCCATATTGAGATTAAAAAAAATAATTAAGTTAAAATTGAATTTCCTCATTCAAAAATCGGTTAATTTCCTTCCAAATAAGGATACTAGACCACCATTAAGTTAACTTTTTGTTATTGGCTCATGTTAACATAATTAAATGTATTACCTATCACCTCTTAATCATTTACTAAAATAAATAGAAATCATATTTTGTTATATACATAATTGATTTTTAATATCTATAAATTATATCTAATTAAATTTTTTTGGGTGTATTTTTCTCATTTATAATTTAAATGATATATATATATATTATCATTTTTATTTTTTTATTATGAAATATTTTTTATTTAATGGTTTAATATAAAGTAATTTATATAAATTAAACTATTGACAAATAATAATAAGAAAAACGCTAAAATACTTATTTTATAATATATTTCACATTATATAGATTTTAAAAATTCTAAATATTAATTAAATTTTCTTTATTTTTTTAATTAATTAATTAATTAATTATATATAGAGAGATTATGTCCACTTTAATATGGAGATTTAACTTGTAAATGGACTTTGTTAGAATACCATGGACCAATAACATGCTTTACTAATACTACATGGCTAAAATTCCATAACTCATGTTCATAGATCACATGTTCATATGACATTTTTTTAATTAATCAATTAAATTAAAAGGAAAGAAAAGACATAACTACATTTTATATAAATCTCAACTTTTCATCTTTTTCTTTACCTAGAAGAATCAACAACTAGGTCATTTCTATACTTGGACATGTTCATACAACATATTTCATTTTCATTTATCAATTTAATGAAAATTGAAAAAACCATATAAGTATATTTTATTTTATTTATTTATTTATTGTATCTAGAGGAATCAACAACTTGGCTAGTCTCATCCTCGCATCACCACATGCGTGGATAGATGGCTAGTCCCATACTCTCATCACCACATGGCTGGATCAATTCCAAAATTTACTAGTATAACCTACATGTGTGTAAATATACCCCTTACAGACACATAGGTGAATGGAGTAAGTAGAACATGACACCTCTACATACATAATACTTAATATACGTGGTCATCACCATTTGAGTTTCCCCAAAGACTTCCTTTGGTCCCTGATTATTACTAAGTACTAAAGAAATTCTAGACACATTCTATGGAGGTTAAATCCTTATCATCATTCCAATATTTACTGATAATTAAAGTATCAAATTCATATGAATTAAATGGTTGTTCAATTATGACAGTAATAATTCACTATAAGCATGAAAATACTAACTACATGATACATCTCATATTGTCAAAATTAAAAATGCATTAAATCTAACTATATTATTATTATTAATTTGAAAAATTAAAATATAAGTTAAAAATATGTACATTTAAAAAACATGGAACAAGATTCTTAAACATGGAGATTTAACTCCACTTTAGCATGGGCATTCCTAATTTGTAAATAGACTTTCTTACACTATCACTCACCAGTACCATGGCTTATTAACACATCGTGCCCAAAAAATTATAAGTCACTTCCATATGGAATTTTGTTTATCAATCAATTGAATTAAAAGGGAAAGAAAAACCTAACTACTTTTGAAATAAATCTCAACCTTTAATTTTTGTATATTATATTGAATATTCTATAATATCCTTTCATATCAAATCTCTACCATTCATAAAATAATTATTAGAAACTAAATTAAAAATTCAGGATCTCGATTTGAAAATAAACACTAATCTCTAATAATTATGAGTGTAATTAATAGTTTATAAATATTATTTGAAAATAGAGAAACGTATCACTTAAGTTATTCATATTACTTAACTATATCACATATAATTATATTTTTTGTTATTTAGGTGTAACATGGTCATTAGAATTCATATATTGTTAAAATTTTTATTGTTAACGATCGAACGACAAAATGCGATGATGATTTCTATTTTTCCATAATTGAATAAAATGTTATAATGTTAGTTTGACCTTCTTCTAATATCCATATTTCAGCCGATAGGATTTTCTATGGTGAGATTCCTCCTCATGGCACTGTAGAAGATTCGTCGGCCTGCAAAAATATACCATTTCAACAGTTGACTGACCATCGGCCTCTTGCTCTCCCGAGATTCTTTCAATCCTAATAACCAAGCGCTAGCCACATGGTGGAGTGTGACATCATGACTATGGAAATGACATTATTTCATGAAGCTAGTGACCAGTGCCTTCCATGGCTAAGCCCTTTAGCTCGGGATAGGGCACTGATTCTTTAGAATACTATGCTACAAATTGTTCCAATGTGTAATGCATGGGAGCAAATCACATGTGCTTGGGCCTTTATAATATCCCGGAATCACAATCAACAATTTCACATTCTACCATTTGGTTGCAGTCCCAAAACATGCATTCTCTGATGAGTGACGTGGCTTGATTTATATGGAGAGGAAATGAGTGAAGCCCCAATTCTGAGCCCTCTCTATTGGCGATTTCCAATCGAAGGTGTAACCTTGGTGCATGGGATGTCAATTCACCAATTGACGATTTTCGATCACCTTATGTGTTTGGGCCTTGGTCCTATGGCTCTTCATGTTACCTTAGTCTACCACCCATATTAGAGCCCTTCAATCGAAGTTTAACAATTGGAGGTTTCACTTCAATGTAGAATATGCCTCAGCCTGTGATCACTGATCTACCATATGTGATGCCACCACTGCCATGCATCTGCCATGTGTCACCTTTTCAGTAATGCCACATGTTACCCTTGATTCCTTTGAGCTCCTTCTAACGGTGGTGGTAGCCCCAAAATCGGGGCCCTATCTATCAACAATTTCCAAACGGAGGTGTAACCTTACACGGCATGTCAATCTACTGGCTGTTGATCACTGATCACCTTCTACATTTGGGACTTGGTCCTATGGCTTTTCATGTGACCATAGTCTAGCCCCGATATAATATCCATTCAATCGAAGGTTATCAATTGGACGTTTCACTTCAGTGCACAATACACCTCAAATGACGATCGTTGATCTCCCATACGTGACATCATCACTACCATGTGTTTTCATATGTCACCTTTTGAATAATGCCACATCTTTTCCTTGATTCCTTTGAACTCTTTATGACCATGATGCTAGCCCCCAAATTAGAGCACTCTCTATCGACAATTTCTAATTGGAGTTGTAACCCTCGTGAACGACATGTCAATTTGTCGATTGTTGATCACTAATCTTCTTCTACATTTGGGCCTCAATCTTGTGGCTCTTCACATGACTGCAGTCTAGCACCATTGTCAGAGTCGTTTAATCAGATGTTTCACTTTCATCCATAATAGGGCTCAACCTCCGATCTTTTATCTCCCATACACTACGCCATGACTACCACATATCTGCCATATGCCACCTTTGGAATAATGCCATGTGCTACCCCTTTTTGGCCTCTCGTGACCCTTGAAACTGTTGAACCTGCCTATCACATGTCAACCCTGTTGGCATGTTGTGACGACATCAGCCTTCCCGTGTCACTTGTTGCAACCAATCACTAGCTACAACGTGTCCCTTAATGCATCAAGTCGATGTTAGCCACATGTCTCTTATCGAAGCTAGTCTTTTTGCTGCCACATGTCCCTTTGGGAGGAGAGAGAAACAGCTTGACCTTCTTTGGTTTTGCAAAAAAATCCTTTGTTAATTTCTTATCATCCATCCTGACAATTTAACACTAGCAACCCATTGTTGGTGGTTTCGTCACATATCACAACTCACAATATCGACACTTTTAAGATATGGCCCATTCTCGGAAAGTTACCCTAGAGAGCGGATGTGATGTTCTATTGAATTCTTTTTCTTACCTCTAGAGGTTTTGGATATCAGAACGAATAGTAATCTTTGAAGTTGGAAGTTGGAACTTGAAAAAACAACGCATTTGGAGGCCAACAAGGATCGCTAGATATTTGAAACAAATAATGCAATGACACCTAAAACCTGCAGAAAATTCTTGTTATCTATTAGTTACATGATCCTCTTTATAATAGAGTTATATTAGACTAATAGCGTTGCGAAAATTCTTTTCGAAATTTCCAATACATGTAGCATTGGCCATGTATAATAATAAACAAATATCTAAATTCCAAATCTTTGGATTGTGATATGGACCTCCAACCATTAATATGAAAGCCTGATTTTTTTATCATACCAAACTTAAATGTGAAATCGCATTAGCCCCTTATCATAGCTTTCAGAATACGACCTCCAATAAGATCCACTATCTATGCACGTATATTTCTCTCGTTGTTTATTGTATTCATTAATTACTATTGGTTAGCCAACTATGTGCATCTACTATCATTTTATTCTCCCTCATACGAAGATCGCATGTTTTACACCCTCTTATAGAGGAAAATTAATATGATCGATCAAACTTTTTTCCAAAGATTTCCAAAATATTTCTTATGGTGTCAAGGTTTAAATTCTTGAAAACTTTGATATATATTTAGTCAATATGCCACATTTTTTTAATGATTGCAGCTTAAAACCTCTACACACATCGTGGACTTGGTAGCTACTCTATTCATTAATCTAATTAATGCATTGATCATGTGCATTTATTTTTTCTATATTCTTGCTTGCATGAAATTGGTATGTCTTATGTTGTGGACACCTTATTATATGTGTTTGTTCAAAGGAGCCACATTGATATGTTGGATCAGACATTCAACTTGAAAGATTTTGAAAAGGATTCTTCTCATGTCAAGCTTTCAAAATCTTGAAACTCCCATGTATATTTAATCAATATGTCACATTTTCTGTTGGTTAAGGTTTTAAATTTATCCACACATTCTACTGTCGAGGACTGTTCTATTGAATAATATAATTAATGGCCCACCTATGTGAATTTATTCCCACTTTTCTCTCACTCGAAAAAGCATATCTGTCATTGGCAACCCTGTGACCTCTGCCACGTATCCCGACTTTGATTTATTTCTCCCTCTGCTTAGCTACTAGATGGGCTTGCGCTCTATTTAGCTTCATCACATTGCACTATGCTACTGATTTTTTGAGTTCCATTTTCTACTGTTGTTGATGTGCTATTGTTGGTCTCTTGTTATTTCTTTTGTTTTTACTATTACATGTCGTGTTTCTACCTTCAACTAGATAATTGCCCCCAAATTTCAATAACAAATAGGTGAGAATAGAGAACGTATTAACCATATTATCTTCTGCACTCAAATGGAAAGTATCAATGTTTTCATACTGCATATATAAATTAGAATCCTATGTGTGTTGTCATGATGTACAACACACCTACTTGTAGAGTTTCTGAAATGACATATATAGAAAACCAACTTTCTATGGTTAAACATGTTAGTTTTCCTTTCCCCTTGCCTTTGAATATAGGTAGCAATCTAAGTTGTAAACCTTTGTTCTTCCATTTGGCTCCAAGTAGGCCAATCCTATGAATGATCATGCTCGCTACTTTATTTCTTCTTCTCTTCCAATGTTGACAACATTTAATAGGATTTCACCTTTCAAGACACCTCCTTTCCTCATCATCATGGAAGTTTCCTTGACAATGAATGTCATTACTTTTTTTCTTGCTAGCTCTACAGTGATCCAACCATCGCTCTAAATCGTTCAAATTGACCTTATTCCTTCAACCAAGACATTGCCCCAATGGTATCGCATTTCCCTCTTTGATGATACCTCTCAGCACATAACTTTTCTTCCCTCTGCTTACAATGGTTGTGTCGTCTTTGGTGCCCTCCAGTTGGGATCGATTATCATTCTCAAAGAAGTCAGTGGAATATTTTTGCACAGCTATGCATATTTTCACTCTTTACCATATTCTTGATGTGCTTTTGTTCCTTCCCTCTCTCCGCCATTTCCACTCTAACTCATATCGCATTATTGTTCCCTTCCATTCCTTCTTTTCATGACTCTGCAAATTATAGAACTTGAAGTTCTTGAATGTCATGCAATTTTCATTGGGGACCCAGACCTTCTTCAAATTGTACAAATGTCATAGGATTATGAGTCATTAGCAACTCAATTATCCTCCACTCTTCCTCTTTCCATTCCATACATGGTGCTAAACCCTTATCATAAACAATGGATGATCCAGGGTGGGATTCCTGGAAAAAAATCCATTTGCTCCTCCAATAATGCTCGAGGCTGCAGAAAGGTATTCAGATTTGACCTCATTGATTCTATCAATGATACAATCCATCTCTCTTCCTTCAGTGATTTGACATATTTTTTGCATGAATTTGTCCAAATTGGGAAGCTTTACATGGTTTCCAATGGCATTGTGAAACCAACAAACACAAATTACAACCAAATGAATAGAAAATAGGAAGTCTCCCTCTATGCAACTTTCACTATTAAACCTTCCTTAGATGATGTTTTGATAATTCCTTTCCACCATTTTTTTTTAAATCTATAGATGAAATCAAATCTGCAAACCTCGGCTCAATTTTCAACATCATTGGCATTACCAAGTCCACTTCTCCAAATTCCACCATTCATCGAAGAGATGGCTCTCAAACATGTAGGAAAACTCTCATCTTAGAAGACATGTTCCGATATAGTATCAAAATCACCCTATGGGTGAAGCATTGCCACACCTTGGGCAAGCAACTCATTGAATGCACCTCTTCTGGTGCCTCAACTATTCTTACAATCAAAGGGGGTCACATAGACGTATTTAATGGAAGAACTGTTGGGACTATCTCGACCACCATTGTCATGCTATATCTCACCATTCCATAGAATAAAAAACTCCAATCATGGTTTCATCAAAAAGGTCACTTGGCCTCTTCACCATCATTAAGTAGAAAATTTTCGTGGCCTTCGAAGTGGGGCCACCCACAATGTACAATTGTTGACCTCGTAGACTCGTATCTCGATGGAAATCCAACATTGTTATCTGTTCGTGAATCCATCACCTCTATTGAAATTCAATATTTCTACGTCCTTACATGCCCTTTCTCATCTGATGGTATGAAATGCATGAAAAAGTTGTCAACCACTCAAACAGAATGTGGCATTGCACAAAATGTGGTGGGGCCTTCCCAGAATGTGATTATTGGTAAGTGTCGAAATTTGAAATGCATGACCACACATGCATGCTAGAAAATTTCATCGCACTTGATAATGTTGTAACTCAACTCATGGATGTCCAACAAAAATACTTGTTCATACTTTCCAGTGATCTTGTTGCTATCCACGAGCTTCGTGCAAGGGTTTCATGACACCCTTCCCTCTTCAAATTGTCTATGAAAATAAGTATCTTCAATGGTGTGTACCGTTTAAAGTTTGTACTAATCAATTAAAAGGAAATTACCTATATCTCTGCATGTTCTATTCTCCTCCAGGAAATCAAAAAAATGTCTATTGCTTTATTTGTTCAACATCTCTGAAAGTCAATTTCTTTTCTCCATGCAACCCTGAAGTATAAACAATAACTTATATATTATTTTCCATTCATTGTCATTTCGTCCCTTACTGCCCCACTTCTGTTTCTTCACTTCATCATTTTACTTCTCTTCTTTATGTATAAACACCTATGGTACATGTTGCAGCTTCCACATTTGCATAATTCTGCATCTTTGGTTTTTACATATAGTATATATGTTTTCTTTCTTCTTCCTTCTAAACAAAACAGAATATTTTTCTCCTTTTATATTGTTCTTTGTGCACCTAAATACAAACATTTTCTTCTTACAAAGGGTTGTCGTTTGGTTGCCTTAAATCTACTTGGTAAATTAATGATAGATAGTTATCGATTACCACCAAAATACTTCACTGAAATAAGATTGTTTCTAATATAATTATATGCTCCAAATATATCTTTAACAAATTTCCAACAACAAAATTTGAATGACAGGACATTAGTACATAATATCACAAAAACATAAAAGTCTATTATAAATGTTTCTTTTCCCACTAAACTTTCAGCTACTTTTTTGAAAGACACATCTACTTTATAAGCTAGAAGGAAATATTTCAAAAATATACCCACTAATGAAGTTCTTGCTTTGGGGGCTATGTACTTTATCTTTGTGCTTAAGACAACTCTTTCTCATCTCCTATATTCACCTAACCTTAGGTCCTCATGTTTTTATTAGGATGGAAATTCCAATGTCTTTTGCAATCCCCTCAAGGAATGGTTGGAAGAGACTCCTTTATGAACCTAATAAATATGCCTCCAACAAAAAAAGACAACACAAATATAATGTTGATTTAAACACCAAAACCTTTCCAGCTATACCCCATCTAATGTTTTTCTTCCCCAATATCCTGAAGCTTCACTTGCAAACCCATTTCCTTCAATATTCCATGCTCTGACTGTACCTACCCTTTAACTTTCTCCATTCATTGCCACTTCTTTCCCATATATATTGAACACCTCACCATCGACTCATCCTCCTTCACCCTCCCATCCCCATATTTTGGTCAACCTTGCCCTTAACCATGCACACCACCGATTTTTTGAAAGGATAGATTACCTCTCCCCCTTGCATATATTTTCAATATGCAAAGTGTGATACCCAAATATGGAAACAAAATTCTTACATGGTAACCTCTCTTTCTTGCGATCTACAACTACAAAATCTACCCACTGCTTCTCCCCTGTGAACAACATGGACCCTGATGACCAGCTGTTTGTCCTTGTTGCTCTAACAAAAATAGAAGAAATTCTCATATTAGGTGTCAACTCAATCTTGCAATTCACCCATGCATGAGATCGAAAATACATATACACTGGTGATATTGTTGGTTTCTCGCAATACATCACTGCCATCGACAACATTTTACCATGCTTGGTTTCCAAATTAGACATCGTCATTGTTACTAGGCATGGCTCTCACTACAAAACATATGATTTCATTGTTAGCGGGACATGTGTTCTTGTAGCTTTAGAGTACAAAATATCCCATTGTCCCTACTACAAGGATGTCCAACTAGGCCAATCTCCAATATCTACCTTGGTCAACCCAGCCTACCAATATGTCTTCTCTTATCTGTCGCAATACCCCCTCCTCTCCTAAACCACGACTTGAAATCCCTACTTTCGATGATAACATCCTTGCACACCCCACTCTAACGAACACCCAACTATCCTCTTTTGTATTAGCACTCCCTAGTTCCCATGGTGAGATTGAAGAAATATGTAACTATCTAGAGTCTCCCCATCCTAATTGCACTACTTCACTTTCCTGGCCCTCTATTTCCCCCTCTGTTATCAATGAATATACCACAAAAGGCCTCTTTTCTATGGCATTCCCCACACTCTTCCCCACAAGGGATGCCATGATTAGTGAATCACGTCTTATTAAAGTTGAAATACAAGAATATGTTATTCACCTCATACTCTATTATGATAATCATTTTCCCCAGCATCCAATATTCTCATATTACTTGTACAATCTTATGTTGTGGAATCATAGTCAGGAAACTATTGTTTTTTTCGTGAAGATAAACATTGGGGAGGGCTTTCCAATTACCATTGAAAACATTCATGTAGGCCTCCATGAAATGCTTGATTCCATACTTCCTGACTAGATTATGTGCTATATATCAAAGCGTAGAGGGACAGGCTCATTTTGGACCAAATGTAGAGGTAAACTGACTAATATGATCATACAATTAAGTAGCCCTACTTTGTTCTTCACCCTAAGTGCACTGACACCAAATGGAATGACATGCACATGGTCAAGTCTGGCAACCCCCCCCCCCCCTCCATGGATTCATCTGAGTTATCTTGATGGAACTTCAAGAATATAATTAGGAATCCACATCTTGCAGTGCAATACATTCATTATTGGTTAACAATCTTCCTCTAAGAGGTATTGTAAAAGGTTTACATGCAAAGGACCTTTGGTGCAGGTTTTTCCATAACCATCCTTCTCCTTTTTGTTTCTTTGCCTGGATGTACAGTCACCTCATGAGATTTTGTTTTTCGTATTTGTAGATATGAGTGGAACCATAGGGGCTCCACATGCATAGAGCCAGGTCCTTTTTCGATGACAAAGTTGCAATGGATAGAGCCATGTCCTTTTTCAATGAACACATTTATTCTTAGAACCCTTGGCCTCCTGAATCACATGGACCTTATGTACATATCTCTATAGAGAACTACCCATGCATCCTCCCATTGCCATTGATATTTTCATCCTCTCACCTTCAGGACTACAAGAATCTTCTTAATTGCATTCAATAACACACAGAATGAACCCCTCTTCATCTCTTCGAAACAAAGGTTGTACTCTTGTTTTCTGCTATGGATTTTCATGGGATTCGAATCCCACCTCCTATTTGATCATTGATGATAGTGGATGAAAGAAATATGCCCCACTCATCATGATGATAGGTTAAATGTATACAACTCTAAGGTGTTATACATATGGAGAGTAAACATCGACTGCCAATTCGTTTTGTCTCGACATGTTATTCTCTACTATATTGTGAAATATGCATCGAAGATAGAAAAAAATTAGAAAGTTATAGGAAAATTTTGTTGTAGATTTTGACCTCGTACAAAAAATACTGGCATATAAATTCTAAAAAAAAAAAAACAACTGCGAGAGCATAAAACATAAAACAAATACACATAGATATTTTACCCTAGATCCCAAAACTGGGATTACCAGATTTATTTTTCATTATATTCCTTTCAATCTTAAAATACATATATGTACATGTTGAAGCATCCAAAAACCCCAATCCATTAACCTTTGATTAGAATATAATCATAGTTTCCTTGACCCAATCTACAAAATACCGTGAAAGAAAGCCATCATGCCCAAACCATGTGCAAAATCGGAGAAGAAAACCATAGGTAGTCGTGGAAAGAATATAACACACAACCAAGATTCTGCCACTTATTGTTTTCCTTCCATAGGGGGCCACATGAGAGATTAGTCATCAGTCTAGCCCTGCAATGCCCATTGTTTCTCTACACCAAGAGAAATTTTCAATTCTCACAGACTCTGTCAATGCATCTACAGTATTGTTCAAAGTGTCAACCTTTACCAGCAATGCCTTTTTATCCTCATCCATATCCCTCACAATGTGATACTAAAAATCAATATTATTTATGTTTGAATGATAAGCATGGTTCTTTGCCAAGAAAATTTCACTTTGGTTGTCACGGTCTATCCTTATAGCTCATTGTACTAACCCCATACTTGAACACAATCTCCGCAACCAAAATGCTACCTTTATTGGATGAGTAGCTACCATGTATTTTGTCTTTGTAATTGAATGTGCCACTATAGATAGTCTCTTACTCATCCAGCTTAATGCACCTCTAAATAGGCTAAAAAAATACTTGCTTTTAAATCTTCTTTGATTAAATCTTTAGTCGAGACTACATCAAAAATTCCATGGATGTCCAAAACTTTATCGAATCATCGTCTTCCTTGGTAGCACGAACCATAATCACTAGTGCCATGCAAATACCTGAAAACCCACTTCACTGTTGTCCAATGCTCCTTCCCTGGTTTTGACATAAACCTTCTAAATACTCCCACTACATGAGTAATGTTTAATCTAGTACAGACCATTGTATACATTAAGTTACTAACTACACTTTCAAATGGAACAAGGGAAATGTCATCGTCATCTTCTTGTGTCTTGGGACATTGTTTAACAGATATTTTTACACCTACAAGAATAGGAACCTTCATCGGTTTACTATAATTCATATTAAACCTCTGTAATATTGTCTTGACATACTTCCTTTGGTTTAACCAGAGCTTCCTCTTTTCTGGGTCTTGTCTAATTTCCATGCGCACAATATAGTTTGCAGCACCAAGATTTTTTTCTCAACTTTGAAGGACAATTGGGTCTTCAAATCCTAGATAATTTCACTGTCATTTCCAACCAGGAACATATCATCCACATACATCACCATGTGTATTTTAAATTAATTGGTGATTATGTTATTTATCTGGTCAGCTGTTTTGCTTCTAGTGAAGCCAAGTCCTTATATAATTGTATCAAATTTCGATACCTTTACCAAGCCTCATTTTTGTGCAAATATGTCATTTGATGAACCATAACCTCTTTCCATATTTTTACGTCCTCTAAATCTACTTCTTCCCTCATAGTTCTAAGACAATCATTAGTAATAGATAAATAAATATTTGAAAAGAAAGGAGATGGACTATACCTTTTCGGACACCTTATTTATGGAATTGGTATTCTCACAACTGGAGTTTCTGGCTCTTCATCTTCTAATTCGTCTTCTTCTATAGAGTCTAATTCTTACTCCTTTAGTTCAAACTCTATATTCATAGGTTCGTTTGGTAGGATCTCATGTTTAATAACTTTTTTCACCTCTTTAAAAACCACATCTTGGTCGTACACAACCTTCCTTGTTTCTGGGTGTTGGGTTGTATAATATTCTTTCCACGACTAGCCCATGTAGTTAACTGGGGGGTTAGAGGGGTGGTGGAGCCCCCCATTCGATGTGCCAATTGTGTAGTGGGGGGGGTCACAAGGGGTTTGAGGGGTGAAGGTAACCCTATGTTCGGTTGCGTGGACCTACCTATGGTTTTGTGCATGATTTTCGCGCATGGTTTTGGATGCGATGGTTTTCAGTACATGGTTTTGGACATCATGGTTTTCAGTCCATGGTATTGGATGCTTTGGCATGTATAAATATGTATTGTAACATTTAAAGGAATATAATGAAAAATCACGTTGGTAGTCTCAGTTTTGGGATACAAGGGAATATCTCTGTGTATATGTGTTTTATGTGTTATGCTCTTGCATTATTTATTTTCTGTGCTTTAGAATTCATATGCAGGTAATTTTTGTATGAGGTTAAAACCTACATTTCGTATCATAATTGGTTTGGCTTTAAGGGGACACCTTTGTTGCTGAGGGGTTTCACTCAAGCTTGTGGTAGACCCTGTTCAGTGGGAGATCTGTGTGATCCATTCTAGTGGTGAAAGAAGATGGCAAGCAGTGGAAAGATAGAGATCGAGAAATTTAATGATCAGAGTTCTGAGTTGTGGAAACTCAAGATGGAGGATTTGTTGGTGGATGAAGATCAGTGGATCGTGGTAGATTCGGGTACTAAACTAACAGACGTGTCCAATGAATAATGGAAGAAGTTAGATCGGAAGGCAAAGAGCACAATATGATTGTGTGTCTCAGATTCAGTATTGTTGAATGTATCAGGGGAAGCTATGGCGAAGGCTTTGTGGGACAAGTTAGGGACTTTGTACCAATGTAAGTCTCTGGTGAATAAACTGTTCATACAGAAAAAGTTGTATAACCTGAGGATGAAAGATGGAGACTCGGTGACAGAGCATCTGAATGCATTTAATACTGTGGTAAGTTAGTTAGCATATGTTGATATTAAAATTTTGGATGAAGATAAGTGCATCAGTTTGTTGTGCTCTCTACCAGATTTGTGGGATAGTCTACTTATTGCAATAGGTAGCAATGCAATTGCCTTGTAGTTTGATGAAATAGTCTCATCCCTGCTGACAAAGGAGATGAGACAGAAAAATATGGAGAGCCAGAATGGTGATTCCTTGTCTGTACGAGGATTGTCCCAGAACAGAAGCAAAAATAAGTCATTGAGTGGGAGATATAAATCTAGAGGGAGATTGAAATCTCTAGGAAAACATGTAAAGGTGGTGTGCTGGAAATGTGGAAATGAACGACACTACAAAAGGGACTGTAAATCTAAATCTCCTGACAAACAAAAAGGATCTGATGATGCTCCTTCTGCAGAGGCAAAAATCACCTCAGATGAAGGTGGGGATGTGCACTTGGCTTCTTCAAGTACACATGTAGATCATGAGGCATGGTTGTTTAAATCAGGTGCATGATTTCACTTCACTCCCCATAGAGAGTGGTTTTGCGAGTATGAGAAATATGATGGTGGTGATGTCTTCTTAGGGTATGATAGAAAGGCTAGAATCATTGGTCACGGAAAATTAAAGTTGAAGTTGCAAGGTGGAAGGGTTAGAACACTCCTAGGTGTTTTCCATATTCTTGCATTAGCCAGAAATCTGATTTCTGTAAGTAAGTTGGATGATCGAGGTGTAAAAACATTGTTTGAGAAAGATATCTACAAGATGGTTTGGGGAGCATTGGTATTAATGCAGGGAGTTTAGATTGGAACTCTATACAAGCTGCAAGGTAGCATGGTTGTTGATGGGTGCAACAGTTCTGTGGTTCCTGAAAGTGAAGAAGAATGTCTAGTAGTCTCTGGAGAGAAGACCATGTTGTGGCATCAAAGGCTTGGACATATTGGAGAGAAGGGCCTTTGAATACTTCATGGTAAAGGTATGGTAGAAGGTATGAATAATAACTCTCTAGATTTTGATTTCTGTGAAAATTGTGTATATGGGAAGCAGAATCAGGTGAGTTTCCCCTCTGGTGGTAAGAGGGAAAAATAGATATTAGAGCTTGTGCACAGTGATGTGTTTGGTCCTGTGAAGGTTCCATCACTGGGTAAGTCTATGTACTATGTATCATTTATAAATGACTTCTCAAGGAATACATGGATATATTTCCTTAAGAAGAAATATGAAATTGTTGATATGTTTAAAGAATTTAAGGCTCTGGTGGAAAACCAGACAGAGAAGAAGATAAAGGTGTTGAGGACAAATAACGGTGGATTGTTTTGTAGTAAGGAATTTGAAGAATTCTATAAGAAGTGAAAGACAAAATGGAGTTGCAGAAAGAATGAACAAGACATTGATGGAAAGGGAAAGAAGCATGCTCAGTGGTGCCAGGTTGTGACAGGAACTCTAGGCAGAGGCAGTGGAGACAACATGTTACCTAGTCAACAAATCACCTTCAACAACATTGGAGGATAAGACTCCACAAGAGGTATGGACTAGTAAGAAACCCTCTCTTTCACATCTGAGGGTATTTAGATGTGATGCATATGTACATGTTCCAAAGGAGAAATGAACCAAGTTGGATATTAAATATGAAAAGTACGTCTTTATTGGGTATAATGATGGTTTAATGGGTTATAAGCTTTGGAAACTAGTAACAAGGAAGGTTGTGTACAACCAAGATGTGGTGTTCACAGAGGTGAAAGATGTTATTAAACATGAAGTCAAACCAAAGAAACCTAAGAACATAGAGTCTGAGGTAAAGGAGGAAGAATCAAACTCTACAACAGAGGGGGAATCAGAAGATGAAGTGTAGGTTTTAAGCCCGTACAGAAATTACCTGCATACGAATTCTAAATCACAGGAAAAATAAAAATGCGAGAGCATAACACATAAAACACATATACACAGATATTTCCCACTGGATCCCAAAACCGAGACTACCAGCTTGATTTTTCATTATATTCCTTTCAATGTTACAATACATATTTATACATGCCGAAGCATCCAATACCATGGACCGAAAACCATCGAGTCCAAAACTGTGGACCGAAAACGATAGGTAGGTTCGCCCAACCTAATATAGGGTCCAAAAAAAATTTTCTCGGGGTGCTGCCCCGAACCCCGTAGAGGGGGGCTACCCGCCCCCCTCAAACCCCCGGACAGGGGGGACTTCCGCCCACCCTGTGACCCCCCTGCTGCGCAATCGGCGCAACGAAGGGGGGGCTCCGCCCCCCCTCTCATCCCCCGGTTCACTACATAGGTTAGTCATGGAAAGAATATAACACAACCCAACAATATCCCACTTGTTGTTTTCTTTCCACAGGGGGCCACAGGAGAGCTTAGTCATTTTTCCAGCCCTGAAACACCCATTGTTTCTCTACACC
>APFE030056139.1:0-21519 GCA_000404065.3 Pinus taeda | reverse complement strand
AGGGATACAACTACAATAGTAATGGGGTAATCACTAGTATTATAGGGACCTAACATGCCCCTCTCCTTCAAAAATGTGTTATCCTCAATGCTTGAGTAGTTCTGGATGCTTCTGTATAAATTCTCATCCTCCCATGTGGAATCTTTAGCTCAGAAGTTCTTCGACTTGAGGAGATATTCTGAAATTGATCGATTTCGTAGCTGTCGAGTTCTTGTTTCTTTGACTACTTCTGGTTCGAATATAATTTTTCCTTCGTCGTCAAGTTCTGGCATTATTGTTTGAATTGGGAGCTTGCCACCTATAACCTTCTTTAAACATGAAACATGGAAAACTGGGTGCACTCAAGAAGTTACACGAAGCTCCAATTTGCATGCCATCGTACCCATCTTTTGCAACACCTTGTATGGACCATAATACTTTGGTGATAGTTTATTATCCTTCTTAGCTTGCTTGAGGGACATTTGTTTATATGGTTGTAGCCATAGGAATACCCAATCACCTACATCAAAACTTCTTTCGCTGCAATGTTGATCTGCCTGTTGTTTCATTTTATTTTGCGCCAACACGAGTTTATCCTTTAAGAGTTGGAGGACTTTTTGTTGATGCTCGATGTGATGTTCCACTGCTTGAACCTTAACATTTTCTCTTAAATATGATGTGATGGATGGTAGCTGATATCCATAAAGTGCCATAAATGGGGTCATTTTTGTTGCTGTATGCAAGGAAGTGTTATACCACCATTCAGCCAGAGGCAACCATTTGACCCATTGAGTCTGTTTATCAAATACAAAGCAACGAAGATATCCTTCCAAACATTTTTTTACTATCTTAGTTTGCCCATCATATTGAGGATGATAAGATGAGCTATAAGCTAACTGAGTACCGAGACAAGAAAATAATTATGTCCAAAAATTTCCAGTGAAAATGGGATCTTTGTCACTTACAATAATCTTTGGGTTTATGTGTAGCTTTTGAATTGTTTCCATAAATGCATTAGAAATTGTACTGGCTCTAAATGGATGTGATAATGCACAAAAGTGTGCATACTTGGTAAGTCTATCAACTACCACCATGATGACTCTCTTTGCCTCAAACTTGGGTAAACCTGTGATAAAATTGATTGAAACCTCCTCCCAACATTGGCTTGGAATGGATAAAGGTTGTAATAGACCCGGGGTCTTAATTGTTTCAACTTTATTTTGTTGGCAAACCAAACATTCCACCACAAACTTTTGAATATCCGATTTAAAGGCCTCCCCAAAAAATTCCTTCTTACCTGTGGTAAGTTTTAAAAAATCCTGAGTGCCCTCCTAAGGGAGAAGTGTGCAATTCCATAAGAATCTTTTGTTTGAGTTGGGAATTCTTACAGAGGTATAAGTGATCTTTGTACCATAACGAATCATTTTGCCAGCTAAATGTATCAGATGTATTAGAATCTTGTTATAACTTTTGAATAAGTGCCCACACTTCTTCATCATTCATCCATTCCTCCCTTGCTTTGTTTATCCAATCTGGTTGGATAATAGAAATGGTGCACAACAATGCTTCCACATCCTCATCCTTTCTTGAGAGTGCATCTGCCACTACATTTTGCTTTGATTTTTTGTAGATGATTTCAAAGTCATAACCCAACATCTTTGTGACCCACTTGTGTTGCCTTTCAGAGGATAATATTTTTTCTAAAAAGCATTTAAGGCTATCATGATCTGTTTTTACCCTGAAGTGTCTTCCCATTAGGTAGGGTCCCCATTTCTTAAGTGCATGTAGTATTGCCAACATTTCCATCTCATAAATAGCTTTGTGTAAAAACTTTCCCTTGATTGGACGACTTTCAAAAGAAATGGGTCTTTCATCTTGCATTAAAACAACACCAATTCCAGTTCTTGAAGCATCACATTCCACAATAAAGGTTTTTGTGAAGTCTAGTGTAGCTAAGACTGGTGCTTGGCACATTGTCTCTTTAAGATGTTCGAAGGCCTTTGTTGCTTCTGGAGTCCATGAAAATGCATCTTTCTTCAATAATGTTGTTAGAGGTGCTGCTATTCTCCCATAATTCTTAACAAACTTGCAATAATACCCTCTCAACCTGAGAAATCCTCACAAATGCTTTATGGATGTGGTGATTTTACATTCCTTAATGGCTTTAATTTTGCTAGGGTCTACCTTAACTCCTTCATGAGATACAATATGACCCAGATATTCAAACTCTTGTACTCCAAAGAAACATTTGGATCTTTTTGCATATAATTGTTTCTCCTCCAATAGTTGTAGTACCCTATCAACATGTTGAACATGATCCTTCCAAGACTTGCTGTAGATTAGTATATCATCAGAAAATACTAACACAAATTTTCTAAGGAAGGGTTTGAAACTGGAATTCATAAAACCTTGAAATGTAGAAGGTGCATTGGTAAGGCCAAAAGGCATGACTGAAAATTCATAATGACCCTCATGAATTCTAAATACTGTTTTCGGAATGTCTTTAGTCTTCATTCTGATTTGAAGATATCCTGAACGAAGATCCAACTTGGTGAAGTAAATTGATCCATGCAATTCATCCAGTAATTCATCAATGATAGGAATGGGAAACTTATCTTTAATAGTGAGCTTGTTGAGCTCTCTATAATTCGAACACATGTGCCATGATCCATCCTTCCTGTGCACCAATACTACTAGAGCAGAGAAAGAACTTTGACTAGGTTGAATTATACCAGCCTCTAGTATTTCTGCAACCATATGTTCAATTTCACTCTTTTGGGCATAGGGATATCTGTACGGCCTGATGTTTGGAGGAGCACTTCTTGGAATCAAATGAATAGCATGATCATGATCATGAATAGGTGGGAGACTTTTGGGAGTCTCAAATACCGTGGAATGACTGTCCAAGACTTTTTGGAGATCTAGATAAATAGATGATTTCGATGTGGAAACATCTAGCGAACATAACTGTGCAATTACACCTCTTTGTTCCTTTTTTAGAAGCTTTGTAATACCGTTAGAGCTGATTATCTTTCCTTGTTTCCCTACAATACCCCTTAGTTCAACTTCCTTTCCTTCCGCATAAAATTTCATGAAAAGTTCTTGAAAATTAAAAGCTATTGTATCCAAGGACTGTAGCCATTGGACTCCTAGTAAAACATCAGCACCTCCGATTGGAATGGAAAGCATTGGGCTAGTCAATACATATTCTCCCATGGATAACTTGATATTATGGCACTTTTCAGATTCATAAAAACTTTTAGTATAATTGTTTTTATTATTATTTACCGTTTCTATATGAATATATATGAATATATAGGAATTGTTTTTACTATTATTTACAGGTTTCATATATAAATATATAGGTTGGTATTTGCACGAGTGCATGATATAGCGGTCGTGGCAGTCGGTTTGCACGCAACCAGGCCGCGTTCGAATGTTGTGGAGCTGTGCGGAGGCTGCAACGTATACGATTCCGTGGCACATATTCCGATTGTATGTTAGATTCAATGTGACTGTTATCAGCATTGTCTGATAAGTATATAATGTAATAAAAAGAGGGCCCTATAGTGCTTCTGCTTGGGAACTAGCCCCTCCCTTTTAAAAAAAATATATAGGTTGGTATTTAAATATTTTATTTAGCATAGATATATTTTTTTAATATTAATAATTTATTTTTTAAACTTAAATTGGGATTTAATTGATATCAATAAGATAACCAACATGGATTGCTTTTAAATTTGTTTGGGAGATAAATATTTAAAGATTCAGGTTAACATTTAAAAAAAAATGGATTTATAAAGATGAAAACAAACATGTCAATAGATTTGATCTCTAAAATTATTTTATTATTAATATTCCTAATTATGTTAAATAATTATTTGTTTTTAAAGTTAAACTAAATATTAATATTTTAATGTTTTTAAAATTTTAAATTAAATTTTGATGTCACTTGTCAAAAATATTACATTTACTCAACCAATATTTGCTCAAGCTTTTCATATAAAACTGAAAAATGGAAAAACTATATACACCCATTTCACCTGGGAATGAATCATGACACCAGCAAATAGTCGCAATTCCCCTAAATGCCTTACCGGGGATTGCCCTAGGTTGAAAGCCCACATTTAAAAGAACTTATTTGCGGGTACTGTGACTTATAACACTTAAAAAAACTGAAAATAAACAGCATCCGTTTAAAACCCCAAAAAAATTCACCTTAAAACTTGATTGAAACCTCTGAATAATGTCCATTTAAGGAGGGTCGGATAGAGATTTAAGAACTGGGAGACAGTGGGGCATCAAACTGGGAAACTGGGAGACTAAATTTTTTCCTGCAGAGAGGGCATTGACGTTCAGAAAGTTCGGAATGAAACCAATAAAAAATGCAGGTCCCATGAAAAAGGTGACTGCAAGACAATCGTTTTGTTGCCTATTCGGTGGACAACGTCTTCTGACATATTGCGCATATCAATGTGTCGCCCTCGCCATCATATTTAATGGTTACGGTTTTGGAAGAGGCAACAACGGCCATAGTAGTGGCTAAGGGATAGCTCCTGTAGAGAGCAATGAATCGGTCTCGAAAATTAAGATTGAGATCAAAATGTTCGACCCCAAATTGTATAGAATTAGCAATATTACTATCGTTTTCCAAGAGTTGCAGTACCCGATTACAATTTCCAAAACTTCCAATCCATACAACTTGTTGGCTCCACACATTTCCATCGAGGCGGCCCCAATCTACGATAATTCTCAGCAAAACAAGGTTGATGTTTTCAGCCATTGCAGCCTGGATATTCCTTTGGACACTGTAGTTGAGAGGACGCCATTCAAACTCGGGTTTCTGTCCAATGTCATCTAATTGACGTACGTACACATTATCCCAAACACTCTCGAAATCACAGTCCTTATCCCAAGAATTCTCCAATTCACTATCCCAGTCACTATCTTCGCTATCTCCTTCAATCCATCTAAACGTTACACTAGAGATCAGGGGCTGTTGAACAGGGTCTTCGTTTTGGATGGATGCCCCTCCTTCATGTGAAAGGCCATCAGCTGTACTTGTTAGAGTGGAAGGTAGATATTCTTCCATTTCCCATAAGATCATGTCTCTAATTATTGTGTTTTCCATGTGACGCGTAACCCTCCCACGAATTTCTCTAGCAAGATTGGTATTATCATTATCGCTTACATTTCGTGATTCCTCCATCTCGTCGCCTTCTCAAAGAGTTTGCGAATATATCCTGAAAGAGCTCGATACAAGACTTTCTTCCCATAACTGTAATGCTTTATATATTTATACTATCGTTTTAGAGTTTGTAATAACTGTAATGCTTTATATATTCGTTTTAGAGTTTGTAATATAGTTGTGTTATCTTTGGCAGGCCGACTAGAAGAATGACTAGCTTTTAGTCTGCCTTCAATTGAGCCTCAAACATAATTTGTTTGCTGTGGCTTACCTTTCATTGTTCCAACTCGTTGCAACCATTTAAGTCGTTTATTTAGTCACTATTTAAAATCACATATCGTATACGCATTAATAATTCGTAAAGGATTAGTTAGTTTGAAAATCTTTATAGCTTTTTGTTATTAGCATAGTTATATTAAAAGGGTTGTTAGGTAATTTGAAAATGTTTATAGGTTTTTATTATTAGCATAGTTATATTAATAGGGTGGTTAAAATAGGTTAGATTAATATTGTTTTTCATTTTTTAATCTTAATTATTGGTGTATTGGCTTACGGAAGGTTCAAAGTGATTTTGATTGAGATATTTTAACAATTTTATTAATGTTGTTGAGTAAGTTGATAACTAGAATATTTTGGTAGGATTAGTGGAACATAGCAAGAGCCATATTATAGTAAAATATGGTAAAATTATATTTCAGAAATAAATGATTAATTGTGGTGGCCATGGTTATGCATGTTAAACTAGGCTTTACTTGAAATTGTGTCTCTACATTGCTCTCTATTTAAGCTTTTGCGATGGTCTGCCTCTTCATCTGGTCATGATGATGAACCACACTTGTTGGTTCGAAACTTGTTGGCCAAAAAATTTTCTCATGTGATTTCTACTGAAAGACTTTGTTTAAATAATTGAATATGGTTAACAATTTTTCCTCTAGTTGATTGTGGTTGGACATTTTGAATATGGTTGACAATGAATAACTATGATTTTAGGTTATCATGTGAACCAAGGGAAGAGATCTTTTAGCCTAGATCTAAGGATACATTTTTGTGGCCAATGTTCAAAGTTGGGCACCTAAAGTCTTCTCCTTTTATATATTCTCTCATTAAATAACATATCACCACAACACACAATGGGTTGTAATTAATAACCTTTAAGACAATTACATCGATCCAAATTTCAAAAATTGGAGGACACCTTATAAAAACTATTAGATTTCTTAGGGTTAAAGGACCTTAGACATAAAATACTCCACTTATTAAAAGAAAAGGGAAATTATGTATGCTACTCTTACATCAAACTCCTAGAAAATAAAATATTTCATGGACACATGTCCATGAGACATTAAATATTTATGCCATTTTTTTGCATCTCTGAAGGACTCATCCAGGTTCATCTTTAGTTAGAAGACCCTTCGACTTCACCAAATACTCATAGAAATCTTTTTTTTTATTTTCACTTTGCAATTCTTTGATTGAGCATATGCTCTAAGTGAAACTCTTTGAAAGTGGGTAATTTCTTCTTCCATCGAATCTCTTTTGCATCTTTCCCATCCTCTACTTCAAGTTCTCTATGGGGATGAACTTGTACAACATTAAATATAGGAGAGAGCCTTCTATCACCGGGTATGTCATTGTGATATCCATTTGCTAATAACTTTCTAAATTTTCTTCAACTTTAGCTTATTATACTCAACTTTTGAAAACCCTTATCTTCTCAAAAGGACTTTAAGTGATCACCAAATCCAAATCTCACTTCTCTTTCTTCGAGATCCTAACTTTTTATATACTTTTGGCTACTTTCTTGTAGCTATTATTTAATTTGTTCATGTATTCTCTACAAGACTAACCTCCTCTACACTAGCTCTTCCAACTTCTTATTTTCCCAAATTTCTAAGTTCAAAGCTTAGACATTCCATACTAATTGATTTCCACGACGCGATAAAACTCAAGATTCTATTGTTTTCATTTAACCTATTGACAAATTCTACAATTATCCACAATCTTCCTCACGTTAGTTCTCATTCTATGCCAATAAAATTAAAAACTTAATTAGCAATATGTTTTATCATAGCCAAAATAACCATCTTATCATCCACTATGTTTTTCCTTCAACAAATTTACTCTTATCAATCCCTCATAAATAATTGAGATTGTGTGACTATGATAGATTTTATTTTGTAATATTTAGGGCATCAGTATCTAAGTGTGATCGACATCCTTTTTATTTTTTCTTATTACATAGTCAAACTTTTTCTATATATGCAATACTTGGTAACCTTTTATATATTGTCTAGTGAACATACACTATGAGTTTGAATTTGTTGGACACCTAATCCTCTAAGGGTTGGTGGGGAAGCTAAACAATCAAAGGGAGTCCAAGAGACTATTTCAAATATGAAACCAAGGGTCACTAGACTTGTATAAATATCTATCATTATGAATAGTAATGCATTCAAGGTTGATCCTTCATACCTTTTTTCTTCCCCATAGTTGTGTTTAACATGGTATCAAATCCGGTGGTCTCTTGCCATGCTCTAGTGTGAGCCACTTTTTTTTCTGTGGCCTTTATAGATCTATGTCTATGTGATTTTGAACTCTACTCCAAAAATTCCATTTTCGATATTATTATTTTCTTGTCTGTCTTTCAATTTTTTGTTGGAGCCCATTTTATGTGTTTTTTTCAGGCTTGTCAATAACGTCTTTGTCCACCATTCTAAATCTAGATATAGTCATTCTAGAAATTGAGACCAAGGAAACAATTATTCAATAATACGTGTTTTATCTTAAGCATAATAACACCCTTTCTTTCTCCTTGATTTGGAAACATATGTTTTGGGAAATCAACACTTGGTATTCGCAAACGTCTCCCTATTTTAAGCCTGTCATAGGAGCATTCATTGATAAATGGTTTTATGAGCACGAGGAGCTCAATTATTTGGAATCTCCTTTCAAAACTTTATTTCTCTCCACATTGGTCCTAGATAGAAAGTATCTGCACAGTTCACATACTGTGAACGTGAGTTCTAGCCTCCACCATGCTTTCCAAGAAGATCACTTGAGAGTTGATGTTGAACAATTCCCAAGTATTTTTCCTATGGAGATGAAGGACCCATCACTTATTTTAGGTCCCTATACTACTAGTGTAACACCTTATTATTATTAGTGAAACTCCCTTATTGTATTGTTCTGCCCATGTATTCTAATATTTTTATTATTTTTCCCCATAGAAACCCACTATTGTTATTGTTTTTCCCTTACAATATTATCATTATGTGGGCTCTAATTATAATGTGACCCTTAGACTCCTATACATAAAAAGGAGGTCTTATCATTTGTATCATCGAGGAATTTTTCATTTGTGTAATGTAAAAGAGGTTTCCCCCTTGAAGAGACTGACTTTGAAGTGGTTGATCTATCTATTTTTCTATTTTATGAGCTGGTTGAGTAACTTTTGGTATCAAAGATTTGGATTCTAGGGATTTTCTCCTTCGAACAGGGCATTGTGGAATTTTGGCTATAACGTTTTTTATACGAAGTTGCAGAAGTTGAAATTAAAACCATTTGATATGAAATCTGGATAGACCTCATGTCCAAATTTCAGATCTTGTGTCTCTACATTTTCAAAGATACGAGCTAAGGAAGTTAGGGTTTTGGTAGGCTCCCCAATTCCATCTCAAACAAGTGACCTTGGGAAAATTGTCGTAACTTTCTCTCTAAGCAATAGATTCAACTACAAATAGGACATAATGTAGTTTTTTGGGTATAATTTTTAGTGCCTAATATCAAAACAATGAGACACGACACTTTGTACAAGTTCGATCTACTGAACTAGTCTATAATCTAGTTATTGTGGAAGGTTGGGAAGACCTCTTTTTTGGAGAATCCAATCTCGATCAGACTTGTGGGGTTGGAAATAAGACTCATAGGGATATGACGGGAAGACATTTCAAACCTTGGCGATCCCAAATTACAGATATACAATAGATTCAATATCAAGCTCCTACCAAGTGAAAAAAAGGTGTCTAGTTTTTTAAAAATTGCATAACTTCTGTTTGAAAAATCATTTTGACATAATTGAAAGGGAATAGTGAAGCATATATAAAAAAAATTATTTGAAAATGACACGAAGAAAGAAAATAAAAACACTTAGTAAGCAATTCAAAAGCTCTACCATGACTCCTAAAGAAGAGGAATAAATGCAACATTATATATCAAAATTAGGCCAAATGCGACCAATTTCTCTCTCACAAAAAGTAACATAAACCATCAAGCTATGATCAACAAGATAAATGGCATAGAAGAAAAATTGAATGGAAATATGGAATACTTGAAGAAATACATTGAAGGTTTGAAGGAAGTTGGGACAAAGTCACTACAAGAAAAGCTTTCTAATGGTGAAAAGGTAGTAGAGGAAACTCATGATGAGAACAAAAGATATCTTAATCATGATTTCATAGAACCTAATGTTGGATTGAATATCCACCATATTCCAAGGAATAATATGAGGAAGTTTGATTGAAGGATACTGTAACATGGATACTATAGATGGACAATATTTGGATCTCCATAATGTGAAAAACACACAAAAGGAATGTATTGCAACTTTATATTTAGAACCCAATAAGTTTGTATGGTATCGATGACTTTTCTTTTGTAAATAGATTGTCACCTGGTCCATTTTTATGGAGGAATTGATAGCACATTATGAGGATACAAAGTGAAACACATTCTTTCTCCAATTGATAAATCTCAAACAAAAGGGTTCCATGGTAGAGCACATTGAGGACTTCCAAAAATTGAATATAAGGGTAAAAAATATTCTAGAGGAGCATAGTGTTGATGTCTTCATAGGGAATTTGAAGGATAAAATCCAACATCTGGTCGCCTTTGAGAACCTGATTCATTGGAGAAGGCATTCAGGTTGGGAAGAAAAATTGAAAGAAAAATTATGGCAACAATGAAATTGACCACTCATAACTATAAATATGGTAGTCACGTTGTTGCTCCTATCCTCCCATAACCTACAATGTTGACACCACAAAAATTGGAAGAAAAAAATAGAAAAAGGTATTTGTTACAATTGTGATAGAAAATACACTAAAGGCCATAAGTGTGCCGAGAAGAAATTAGTTTACATATACTGTGAAGAGGAGGAAGAAAAGGATAAACAAATGTCAAAATAAGAGGATATACACCACGAACCAACCCTAGAGAAACAAGAAATGAATCTGACTATATCTTGTAATGCATTGGCAGGAATTACCAGTCCTTAAACTCTCAAGATTGAATGACATATCAAGAAGAAAAATATTGAGGTAGTGAAAGCTCACATCGAGCATCGACAAAAAGTTGTCCAACTTTTAAACGATAACCTCACTTTGGCAGAAAATCAAATGAAACAACATGCACATGAACATCAATGTGGAATAGAGGTGACTGGGTATTTTTACGGATACAACCACACAAAAAAAGGCCCCTCAAGCAAGCTAATAGGGATAAATTATCACAAAAGTACTATGGTCCTTACAATGTGTCGCAAAAGATTGTATTTTTGACGTGGTTAAAACCCTCAAAGAGGGAAACAGTCCACGGCTTGAGCCAACGCAGCCACTTCAGGCAATTTATTAATAAAATAATGGAAATTTACATTAGCTTCTCTCGTGAATGATTAACCTACAAATGACCCTCCATGCGCTTTAAATAGAAATCATGGACCAATCGGGTGTTAAGACACGGGTCAAGTGTCGGTAATACCGAGGAGAGAATGAACCGTTGGATCACTACATATCGTGACTGTCGGATTGTAAGTTACAAATATACATATTAAAGAAACACACTTTACCTAACTCTATACTAGACCAAGTTATACTTAACTATTCCTATGTGTCGGAATATCCTAACAATTGTTACTATGACATGCAAATTGGATCTCCCTGCATCTTCCCGAGTGCACCCAGTTTTCCATATTTCCTGTTTAAAGAAGGTTATAGGTGACAAGCTCCAACTTCAAACAATATTGTTGGGACTGGAAAAGGAAGGAAAAATCATATTGGAACTTGAAGCAGTCACAGATACACGAACTTGACATCTACAAAATTGATCAATTTCAAAATATCTCGTCAAGTGGAAGATCTTACCCATCGAATATTTCACATGAGAGGATGAGAATTTTATACATAAACATCCATAACTACTCAAGCATTGAGGAAAACACTTTTTGAAGGAGAGGGTCAGCTTATGGCCCTATACTACTAGTGTAGCTCATTACTGTTGTTCGTGAAACCTCCTTATTGTATTCGTGTGCCCATGTATTCCCCATATTGTTATTATTGTGCCCCATAGAATCCCACTATTGTTATTGTTGTTCCCTTACAATATTAATTTTATGTAGGCTCTAATTATATTCTAACCCCTTACACTACTATATATAGAAAGGAGGTCTTATCATTTGAATCATCCAAGAATTGTTCATTTGTGTAATGTAAAGGAGGTTCCCTCTCAAAGAGGCTAATTTTTAGGTCATTGATATATATATTCTTTGATTTTGTGAGTTGGTTGCATAACAACTTTGCTTGGCCTGTGAAGAGAATTATGTATCTATGCGTGTTTAACTAGATGGTGTTTGTGGAGTGAATATGTTGCTTTGGATGAGAAAGAGAATTTCGTAGGTGGAAATGTGAAGTGGAACTAACAGCCAAATAGATCCTTACCAACATTAAAGAGTGAATGAATTTGTAATGAAATTCTTGTTCACCCTGGAGCGTGTTTAAATTGTTGCATTTTCATACATGCAAAACCCTCTAGAAAGGCATCGACCATATCTCTGATCCATAATTGGACTGCTAACGTAAGATGCATTGTCTCAAAGGTATGCATTGGATGGCCATTCTACTTAAGATGTAACCATTCTATTTAGTGAGTAGTCGTGGATGCTTTGAGAAGCAAGTGAGAAGTTTTTCCTTTTTATGTTGACTCTGCAAATACAAACTTATGAAAATGAAGTTGTAATTTCTCAAACCATTGTTCAATCCAAAGAAAATATTTGGGTTAATATTAATGAATCAATTATTGAATTATGGCCTTCAATTGAGATTATTTTTGAACGGGAAGAATTATTACTGAAATGAAAGGAGGCGGTGGCAGAAGTAAAGGAAGACCTCGACCAAAAACCAGGAGATGCTACAAAAATAATCAAGGTTCTGAATTCCAAGACAAAAGAAGAGCTTGCATAATATGGTTTTGAAGACAGAACTTAAGTTTTCTTGGAGGCGAGAAGGGTACATACTAAAAGAAATTTATTGCTACAACTGGAGAATAAATGTCATAATTTAGAGCTCCAAATTAAAAAATTTCACAGTTTAATTCATTACATGTAAAAGGACTTCCAAGTCTACAGGGTATAGGTAATAAATTAAATTCATTCGAAGAATATCAACAGAGATTATATGAGATAGAAATAGATAAATCTAAATTTGCTCAAATCAAAGGAATCATCACTGGAAAGGCTTTCATGGAAGGTCTTAGTTATGATTTATAAATTCAGCATGAGATCAAGCATTTTTTCATAACTAGGCCTACTTTTGAGAAATACACTTAAGTGGATGAATCATACGGAAGATTACTAAAGTTTTTTATTCTTGGTGAAAAATTATGGGATAAGTTGTGTGAACTCATCGAATGAGAGACAACAAGATTCCTGACAACAAAATACCAAGTTTTCAGGGACAAAGAATAGATTTCCAGGAACAACAAATATAACAACAACTTTATAGCTCTAGTCACCGCCAACAATCCTTGAATTATGTGCAAGATGTAAAAATAGTTCAGATTTCCTCTTTTCTAGTTCTATTTTTGTAATAAATCCAAATCAGTTTGGAAAAGATATTTTGTAATAAATTATGATTTTAAGTATAGATATTTTGATTAGAAACTCTATAAATACTTTGTAGTTTGAAGTAGGAAGGGTTGAACTCTTGTGATAAGCCATTGAGCATGATTGTAATTCTCTGAACTGTTTATGAGATTAATAGAAAGATTATGGACTCATTTTGAAGCACCTTGTGTTTTTTGTGAGTTTTCTTGTTTCTTATTATGTCTCCATCTTTATTTATTTCTACACATGCTTAAACTTAATAGGAAATTTGGGTAAGATAATATTAAATATCAATATTTCTGAAATCCCTTGAGAAGTTATAATCAATTATAGAGATTAATTAACTGAAACTATTTGTTTAAGTTCATTCCCTTGCATGATTTAATTGTTGCTTCCTATTATCTTTAAATATGCTTTGTTTGGTTGTAAAAGGATTTTACACACATCATCTATATATGAAAAGTTAAATATTCTATTTGACTAAGGAATCATATTTATCATCTTAGAGGCCTACCTTTCATAAACATTTTAATGCTTAATTCTGTTAAAGGTGAAGAATCGACCCTTTTATTATATCATAAATAATTAGGATTTGCATCTGTTTAACATTTTAAAGCATTGGTCATCCAAACCCAAATTAAAATGACATTTTAGATGCTTCGATATAGTTCCTTAGCCTAGAACTGTCTACAAAGGACAACATGAGATTTGGCGACTCCACTAGGAAGTTCATCCTCCGTCGTTGATCCGAGTGAGGGTGGCCTCAATCTTTTATCGTTGCTCAGACTTTATAACAACCTGACAAAATGTCAAATTGCTTTGTTTTATTAAAAATATATTAATTAATCATTGATTAAATAACATAAAAACAATTTAATGAATAATACAGTGATAATGTGGCAACATTTAAACAAACTCACCTATTTCTTTGGGATTTCATTTCTGTTTTTTTGATATATATATAATTTCCCATTTTATTTCTTTTATATATAATTTCCCATTTTATTTCTTTTCTTTTCTTTTTCTAATTTTTCAACATAAAAGAAATAGAAAATATTACATGTTGAAAAAAAGTTACAACAAATCCCTTATAATCCATTTCCCAAAACTACCCTTCTGATGTAACCTTCCTTTGATGTAATCTTCCTTTTATTTATTTGGGTTGTGGTCCATACGCCCATAACATTATTTCCATTGTTCTAAAATATAATATTAGTTGGTTACCACATTATACCCATTATATACCGTTTCCCAAAACCACCATTTTGATGTCACCCTCATTTAATTTATTTGGGTTGTGGTCCACACCCACAAAGCACCATCCTACTGCACCATCCTTCAAAACTCCCCATGTAACTACCATTTTTTTAATCTAAGTCCCTCTTATAGTGAAAGCTCACACATCCTCAATGCTCTATTGTTTAAATGCAACATTGGCCTCCCTTTAATATAATACCAACTTACTCTTTTTCCTTCTGCTACCTTATCCATACTACATTTAACCCATTTCCTTTCATTATATATACATTTTTTAATGATGGAGCTTCCCTTAACTTGTCACACACCCATTTTTAGTAATTTAATTTTCTTTAAAGCTCCTCCATGCGGAATATTGCTTGCCACATCATTCACTCTCTAGACAAAGGTGACACATGGCATTGGCACATCACCTTCTTTCGACTTCAATAGTATTAAGTGATAGGTGACAAAATGTCACTTGACGACATTACCAACTAAGTTTAAAATGGAGAATTCATGGAAATTGTCACATTAGCTTAATAGCTACATTCAACACCTAGTCACCACTACCAATATAGTAGTTATCGTACTTATAAGGTATAGTGAGAATCAAATCATAAAGTGTTACACGACACTTCACCCTAGGGATTAATTGTTACTTTTTTGAGGTAAAATTCAAATTACCACAACTTTACCATATAAACACATATGTGGGTGCCATACTTGTCATGCCTTGTATTTTTTTAGCAATTTGAATAGCGGTACAAGTGGTTTGAGAATTTTTTGGAAGTATGGTGTAGCCAAAATTGATACTTTGACATATAAGTAGGGATAATTTTGATTTATTTTTTTACTCTCGGTAAGACTATATTTTTACTATAAAGTGTTTTATTTTAATATTATTATTAAATTAATTTTTCCTAGATTTAGAGTGTGGCATAGATTATTGATTATGTTTTTTATTTTTTTTTAAAATGGAAAATCATGAGGTTTGATTAACTAGTACAAATGATCAAATTCTACATGTAGGATTTATTTAGAAGGAAAGGGTTGTATCAAGTGACTCTTGGATTAAATCATGGACTAATTGATACTAAGAAATTTTGAAAATGAATTAGTCATAATTTGAAAGAAAAAGATTTAATTAGCATGATAATATTTGAACTACATCCAAGATCTATTTAGAAGTAAAAGGTTGTATCAAGTGACTCTTGGTTCAGATCATGGACTAATTGATGCTAAAAAATGTTTTGGAATAGGGCTTCTAGAATTTTCATTCTTTAGAAAATAAAAATTTATATAGTCTAGATTTAATAATCTTCGTCATATACACAATTTAATGGATGAAATCAAGGGTTTTCAAATTAATTTTCATTTCAAAATTTAAGTGTGTGTTTTTTACCTCCATTATATCTTGGTGTTACCTTAAATTAAATGGTTGATGAATTGAATGGTATATAAGTGTTTTGATGACTATGGACTATTATCAACCGTTTAATTTCTATGACTGTACTAGTTCAATACAAATCTTATATAAAAATTTTGCAATGTCTCATATTTAATAAATAAAAAAAATAAAAAAAATAGAGAATCCATGCTTAATTTGGAAATAAAAAAACATCTAAACTAAGAAACTATACATATATCACTCGAAACTTTGCATCTCCATATACTTATAAGTTTGAAACTTAAAAAACATCAAGTTTCTACACTACACTCAAACAATTGATAGCTAAAATGGAAACTTTGCATCTCCCATTGAAAGGAGGATTGTTAAAAGATTGCAAACTTAAAAAAAAATATTACAACTAAGTGTCGTAAGAAAACCACCCTGATTTAGGGTGGATGGATTCTTAAAATAGTGCAAAATTAAAAACATATCACAACTAAATGTGGCAATCAAACCACCCTGATTTAGTGTAATTAAAGAGTTGTATGAAGTTTTCTAAACAAATGGATTTTTAAAACAAAAGGCTTTTTTGCTTCAAAATCGAATGCAATGGAAATGGAAATAGATTTACTAGCACACCCACATTAATAAATGTGGGTGATACATGGTAGATGTCAGCTTATTTGAATTTATAATAACATAATCCGGTTAAATTCAAATTTTATTTAACCATTTACTTTTAGGAAATATAAACACAAAAGAATATATAGAAAATTAAATTGTATATAAATAATTAAAATCATATATAAATAATTATTTCTTTTTTATTTTTTATTTTTTTTTGTAACCTTGCCAGTACCTTTCCATTCATTCATTTCAATAACCAGGCAGGTTACAATCATATAAATCGTTCAATGGCCATTGGCCCCAACCTGCCCAGTGGGAAATCAGGTCTATTAGCCACTGAACCGCATTATAAGCCATCCAAAACATAAATAGTTTGATTCTATCTATCCAAGCCTTATAAGACTTATAGTTTGGAAACCATCTAGTAAGCATTAAACTATAAACATAAATTCTACCTGACATATACATCAAAATATAAGAAAAAATTTATCAAACATGTCTTCCAGCAATTAGTTATCTGACGATTCCACTAAGCAAGATATTTTGCACTTGAACATGGAAATTCAGATTGGGGCAGACATGGAATATGGTGCTCTATGAAGCCAAGGCGGGCATTCTGGTGCTGCACCTGGAATTGAATTAGTTGTATTTATTTTTGAATGTCTCTAAGAACCGGATCAAAATCCACATTTGCAGCTATGTTGAGGGAGAAATGCATTGCTTTAGCCATAATACATTTCATAAGCCAAAAAAAATGAACAAATTGTTTATACAAAGTGAGGCAGTCACAAGTATAACTAGGGTCAAGGATCAAATCACTCCAATCCTCTATCGGTGGCTCAAGCTCAGCTTTCAAGTTTAATTCTGCCTCACAGGTCAAAATCTGATGCTTCACCCGAGTTCGGGTCCCTACAAAATAGGCTTGGATTGTATTCTGTAAGATCTCAACTTTTTTCCTCTCATGCTGGCACAGAGTTTTTCAGAATTCGAGCTTGTTTCCTTTCCCTTACCACTGTGATTCTTGCGACCACGACCTCTGTGGCCAGAGGCGACACCATGACGAGGATTATTTGCTATTATGAGAAGAAATGGACCACCCTTCATCATTCTTCTCTTGCATTCCTACACTTGAGATCCATCCCACTGTGAAGAGGCCGGAGGGAGAAGCGACTGAGGCGAACCTAGAGTAAAAAAAATACAGAAAACCACCCGAAAATCAAACATAAACTTAATGGAAGGGCATAAGAGAAAAGGTAGTGCTAAATGGCACTGTACCACACCAGAAATCCACTACCCAAGCTAATACACAGAGATAAACAAGAACCCTCCCTGAGTGTGAGGCACCATTTGAATGAGAACAACGGCCCCTGTGCACCCCTAAGACTGGAGTCCATAGACTTGGCCCTGACTAAAAATATAAACCCTTACTCTCCATAGGGTTTTCTACTGAAATTTTGGCTTGAAATGGAAAATCTTATATTCAACATGTAGAGTAAACATTATAAAAATATTTGAAAACTAGTAATCATGCCCATACAGGATAGTAAATTGCCAGAAAATATGGATATCGACATAACATAGGCGAGAAAGCCAAAGCTTTTAGTCACAGAAACTTCCAAATAAACCATTGATCCATTTCCCCTCCAAACTCAAGGGGAATCACAAATTATAGCCCCCAACCCATGGTCTAGGATAAGCATGGAAATATACCATACTGTGTGCAACAACCTCGATCAGAGACGAACTGCGACCGAGTGTTCTCCCCACGTTCCAAGTGCCACGAACCAATAAAAAATTACCTTAGGCTCCCTAAGATACCGGTGACACCAATTCAATGGTCGAACATATGTTCTCAAATAAACCTCCGCTCCCACCACTTGTAATTGTAGTGGTCTTCCCAACTTCACATCGTTGATCCAATAAGATCTACAACCCTTCATAACGTTAAGAGGAGAGATCGTGTGAGAGAATGGAAGAGACTACCCACCATCCCGAACATTTAATCCATCAATCATGTCGATGATCCCCATTAAACCACATGACATATAAAAAAGGTACTACGAGTGTCTGTCCTGAACAAACTACCAGTTATCACCAACAACGATGATGAAGGATATCCGACCATGAGCGTCTGGTGGTAGTAATGGGCAGATGACCTAGATCAGAATAGAGGAAGCAATGATTGGGAAGGATGTGGTAGTTGAGAAGATTGAAGTAGTCCTTGCCCACCTCTAAAATGATAGCAACAAAGGTCAAGGTTTGGCGCTTGATACCTCAGATCTCATATAACCAAATCCGCAACGGAAGAGCGGACCAAGTTGCTTTCTTCTTTTGATGCAGTTTAGTTGTTAATCCTGCCGAGATGTGATAGGCTACTTCTTCATGACAAGTACGTCCAAGGGAAACTTTGGTAGGACATGCAGAGGCCTCTTTGTACTGAACATTAGGATGAAACTGTCGGACAGTGAGGCATACCAATCTGCAATGCCTATCAGTGTCTCCATTGCTTCCTTTGGCATGCAGGGTGGATCCTATCCAAATATCATCTTGTACACAGGGGTGACAAAATGATTAGACAGCCATGTGATTACTCCTTTGAAGCTACATTTGGACAACAACTTGAAATATGTGTTCGTAACAGTCTCCGTCAGTGACCATGCCCACTCCAAGCTTGGGAAGTCCTGTCGGGCACAAACTGCATCTAGGATGTAGGTAGACATGTAAATCTTTGCATGCATACCTTCGGGTGACTTTCAAACCTTCGTTACTTGTTCCTTCAGTTGATGACATAGTATGCTAGTCTAATTACATGGTTTTCCTTCTCTAGCCAATTGGTCCAGAGACACCACCCAACTCCGTGGGAAGGTTTTCGTGTTTGCTTGGCCATATAGTTGACAAGCAAATATGACCAAGTAATTGTACGTCTTCCTCAACATATTTGTCTTGTAGATCTAGTTGGGTGTCAACCTGAATCGAGCTAGCTCCTTTACCCAATTCTTCAGAATGTCTCTAGAGTTAGCACCGTTGTTGGGTAATCCCAATGGAGTCTCCATGACAATCATGGGCTCTAACATCTGATACAACTCATCATAATCTCGTTCCCAGAAGGTTGTAAGCTTCATCCCACTGACACTGCTCAATTTCATCATCTCAGGATCGGTGTGAGATATGATCCAGTGTATCATGTCAACAAATGGGAACATGGGATATCTGCATGCAATCTAGTACAATCCGGACTTGTGAATGTTCACATACACCTGACGGTATTCGAGGTGTTCCCCAAAAGTGCCAGCAAATGTTTCATTGACCCCTTGCCACTTCAGTTTGATGTCCTTGTCTAGATACAACTTTGTATCTTCATAGATCAACAGACTAGAGGACACTTGATGAACTGTTTATCCAGTTGCATTCCCATCAGTGTCCTGAGATACTGTTCTCCTGGAAACCATTGAGATAGATGAACACCTGAAAGATCTGGAGACAAGCAACATGCATGGAAATAAATTTGTCAGTGAAAACAAAGCAACTTTGAGGGATGGCACAACACATACCTAGGAAACTGATTGGCAAGATTGCACAATTTCTTCTGGGAGGCTAGGTGACCGGCTATCAAAACTGCACAAAAGGCAGTCATGGCTATCTAGGAAGCAGGACTAAAGACTAACAATAACCATAGTTGTAAATTAGATAGCTTCCAATGACATAATTACCCTGTGGAAGTTAACAAGAAATCTCAAAATAAAGCGATTTACATGAGAAAATTGTACTTCTATGAACCACAAATATATTTTTTGAACCGATAATTCCGAGAGGCTTCATGTGTGTGTCCAACTCTTTCTTCTCATATCGACACAAATTTTTTTATATATCGGACGCCAGGTCTCAAACTGCAAATGTTTAGGCGTGGTTGACGAGTGATCTTCTTAACCATGGCCTTTTTAAGCGGGTGGAGGGGCGAAAAAGGGATAGTGATGTAGATGTGGCATATAAAACTAGTGAAAAGATGGCTTCTTTGTAGAACCTTTCCCTGATTTCTTTCGCATCAAATATAACAACGACTAGTGTTTTTCTTTCTTTTTTTTCATGGAGTTCTGAGTTATTGTGCCTGACTCATTGTTTTAGTGAAGGTTCACAGGTACTATGCGGGGAAAAACCATGGAGCATGTTGTGATCAGTGTGTTCGTGATGCCTAATGCCACCAGTTGTGTAGTATTGAGGAAGATAACGTCTAATGGGGCATGACAGGGCGATAATCCCGCCAGTTTGTGTAGTATTGATGAAGACGACGTCCAATGGAGCATGGCAGGGTGATAATCCTTGTTAATTTTGTTGCTCTGTATTATGCTGCTCATCACTAAAACGCTGGCTTTTCTTCTCAGGCCATTAAGGTAACCTCGCACCATTGCAGAAATAATTGTAAGTCCTGGGGGCTATTAAAATTTGGCTTTTGGATAATCAAGGTTTAATACTTGGGTTTTAATTAAAAAGCCTAAGTATTAAACTTTGATTATATTTCTTTATTGATAATTTTCATGTTGATTTTCCAAAACTAAAGGGTCCCTATTTTAATATAATAAATTTCATAGGAAATTTATAATACAAAAAATGGGGTTTGTTAAACAATACAACATAGCCCTACATCGGTAACATGACAAGAGATGATACAAAGACAGGGTGTTGTGACAAGGTGTGTAGCACTAGAGAAAATTCCTCGCTAAGAGGGAGTGTTAGTTTTTGTAGCATCGAATGTGTTTAAGCCATGAAATTTGGTGGAGAAGCTAGAATACATGAGATCTCCAAAACCTAGAAATTGTTTCTAGAAATTTTGCCTAGAAGTGTCTCAATTAGATTATTAGCCATTTTTTGAATATTTCCTTAGTCTAAACTTAGGAAATATGGTTAATTAATCATTATTAATTGAGATAAGGCGAGAATGATCTAAAAACTCACACAGATCGATCCATAGATGATCCTAGCCATCGATTATTTTTTAATCTTAGTCGTTGGTGCTCCAACAATGTATTATAAGAGGAGGTCGATTTGGTGATGGAGAAGACACTTGACCAGTTCGATTTCCAGAGTAGTAGCACTCAGTTGTCAGAGAGAGACAGAGATCAAAGCAGTGAGTGAGGGGAAGGGACAATGATTCAGAGGAAGCTCTTCCAGATTTGGAGAGTCAATAGTAGCAAGAGGGCCAAGTTATCACAATGAGGAAACAAAGAG